>JABFPB010000014.1:0-89484 GCA_022817645.1 Ceratoteleas bidentatus
TTTTGAAAACATCGTTTCGAGATAATTGCGTTTAAACTTTTGAGACCTAGTTTTTAACCTTCATTCAGCTATCCCGGGCCCATATAGCATCCCTTCCACGTTCATCTCCAGATTCTGGGCGTCTTTCCTGGCTACTATGCTTCTTCTCACCTGCAGCCCTTTCCTGGTTGTACTGCGTCTCACCTGAGCGAGCTCGGAGCGTCTCGACACGAGTCCACTAATCGGCATATAACTTCGGAACGATGTTACTTGCGGACTTGCGGTCAAGTCTACCCGATTTTTTGACATTTCCAGAGTGTACTATCCCCTTAAGGTGGCGAAGGATACGAACGACTTCTTTCGGCCCCGACATTGTTATGTCTGGGAACACTTTTGTACCCACGGCGAACACCTACTTTTTGACCTTGATTTTCGCAAGGGTCAACTCGTACAATCTGTATTTCGTTGTGATAACGCTGGGCTAGAATTTGATGAAGTAGTTCCCGTTGTGCATGCTTACGCGGATTGTGGACCAAATTTTGATAGAGGTATTTTTTGGAATGTAATTGAAATTCGGAATTTAAGTGGTTGGAAAATGTTTTAAGGTTATTGTCGTTATTGAAGGTAAAGCGCACACGCAGTGTATTCCAGGATATTATGGCTAATAGGAATTATTCATTGACTGGATTTTTGCAGGTTAAGCATAATTTCAACAAGCAGAGATAAATATATTTGTAGGAACATAAATTATTTTTATTTTTTGTTTGGTTTTTAAGAAAAATTCTAACGAAAAGTTCTATTATTTGGGAGTTTTTGTTAATATCAGAATGTGATGTTTCAGCTGAAGGAGTTCTCCTTTTACGTACTTCACATTGATTTAAAATTTACGGCCCAAGGACTTTTTCCATTAGATGGTACCCTGTTACACTCGGTAAATAATCGTTTTTATAATTAAGTTTATAATAAAAAATTATATTTATAATCAAACTGTCTCGAATTTTAATGTACAATTTGACGTTTCGTGAACGTTTCTAACCGTCATAACGTTTCTTAAATATTCATTTGACGTTTCATGACGTTTATGTTCTGAATGGGTATAGTACAATATACCTCGGTAGAGTATTAGAAAATTTCATGCGATAAAAGTATAGTGGAAATCGCAATGTTAATTGTGCAATGATAGCTTTATACTTTCACGTTTAAGATTTTATGAATGGATATTTCTTGATAATCAAGAAATTTAATTTAGTTTGAATAAAGTATACTTATTCTAGATACCGTGAATTAAGTAAAATTTTTGAAAATTTTAAAATATGATTAAAATGCTCACCACAATTTAAAAGTGATGTAACCGAAATTTTTGACATTTTGAGGAAAGCGGCCCCCAAGTCGATTAGAGACAAACTTTTTTTCAGGGTTGGGTATCCCTTTTCAAAATTTGACTAGAAGTCAAGAAGAAAAATTGTACTGCTAATTTGTCTCAAATTAGGCTTCAAAAAACTGTGGTTCAAAACATAGCGAAACAAAGTTAATTTATTAATTCGTCCATTAATAATATAAACAAATCAGTTTACTGAGATATCCTGTGTAATGTATAACTAAGTTGAAATTACTTACGACGGTACCTATGATATTATCACTTATTACTTTCGAGACATTACTTCACAAATATCAATTAACTTCATTATTCTAGAATGTTAAATTATCTCTACTTTTAGATGCTGAGTGCAGTTACAACTTACGTTGTCATTTTCATCCAGTTCGACAATGGAAGTAGCTCAAAGAGCGGTTGCTGTTGCGACAAAGGCCTAAATATGACGACTACGCCTTCCACGAATTCATAAATTCGGTTACATAATTGATTTAAATTACTTCCAAATGTTCAACTGTTTCACGTCCTACTTACCATACTTGTACGTTAAGTCTTACAGTAAAACTAATTTTGTATTATCAAAAGTGACTAAATTTCTTTTTCCATTCTTTATTTTATCAGTGACTGACAATCTTGAAGATTTGATCTCATAACGCAAATTATGATTTGTCATTAACAATCTATTAATCAAACTTGCTTTCATTAATCAGTTTACACTTACCAGTAATTAACGTCCATATCATTAAATTGCACTAATACCCAGAAAATAATACCGATACTTTATCTCGTGATTGACAATGTACAGACTGTGCATTATCAATTCCTTTCAACTAATCGATCGACTTCACAACATTCAACGTTCCAATTCAGTAAACATCGTCACTTCGCGAAAGTCAAACCTAATTTTTTCTGAAATATAGACAATGCAGGACATCAAACTATCATTCATAAAGGATTTCTCAGAACTTCTACCTCACATTTATTACGTCCTCACGAAATCCGTAGGGATCTTCCCCCTAACGTACACCAGGAGTCAAAATCTTCGACTTCCGACATTTCACCGTTCCACTATTGGTACCATCTACACCATCGCATTTCTCATCTTCATATGTTTTCTGCAAATTGACATCCTGATCAACTTGTCCAGCCTCAGATTTATGCATGTAACCTCCTTCTCCTATTCCACAAATTTCGTCCACATACTGACATGTTTCATTGCGTCCGTTATCATTATCCTAACCATTTGCTGGCGACAAGAAGAACTGATCAAAATTTTGAATGGGATCATGAGCATTGACTATCATTTCCCGGTCAATGGACACGCAAATCTGGACAACCTACTCCTGATTCTCTATTGTTCCAATGTCGTCTTGTACTTTGTCTACAATTGCTTCATACTAGGAGACAGAATTCATCCAATTTACCTGCTGGCTTTGCATGTCACTTCCGCTGTCATTAACTGGTATATCATGCAGTATGCTGTAATAGTAAAAATGATGACGTCCAGGTTCAGAATGATCAACAGTAAACTAAAGGAAATGGCCCGGAAATCCGCGATGAAGGGTTCTTGCACGAAAATCAGCATGTTTTCGGACCTTTCGATAGTGAAGCTGAGGCTCCTCCATCAGGAGTTGGTAAGATTAGCTGTAAACGTGGACGAATTCTATTCGTTCCCAATTCTGTTCAGTATGGGGGCAGTACTGTTCACGACTGCGAGCAATTTCTACTACATATGCCAATTTATTAACGGAGTTGCCAGTAGTGGAATTGGGAGCACTATGCTGTGGAACATTGCCAAAGCATTGCCACTCTGTCTGTTGACCAGATTCATTGGACAGATTCTAAAGGAGGTAAATACTGGAATTCTCTACTATTTAGTTTTATGGATCACAAATCTACAATTTGAACGAGAAGCGATCGGTTACCTTGAACAATGAAATTAATCACACAAAAAGCATTAGCACTACCACTTCGCACACCACCTTTTGTCTATCGATCCATTTACCTTTCACTTACTCCTTTCAGTAAAAGTCGAGTGCTGAAGTTAAAACGATTCAATATAATCATAGTCGGATCAAAATGTCTTACAAGAAGTATTATTATCAATTAGTAGGCTTCACCTATTATGGGATAGTCAAATCTGTAGGTATCATACCTTTCACCTACACGAGACAGCCAAATTCACAGTTTCCACTATTCCATCGTTCCACAATTGGAACTGTCTACAACGTTCTTCTTACGATGTTCCTGATATCCATCCAAATCAGTCTCATAACCAGCTTAGACTCTATGACTACTGCTAGTCTAACACCCGCAACTTACACCGGAAATTATGTCTACGTGGGGACAGGTCTCGTATCATCAAGTGTCGTCCTCGTAACCTACAGCTGGAACCAAAAACTTCTGATAAAAAGTTTGAACGAGATTATGAGTGTTGACATCTATCTCATGACGACAAGTCACAACACACCTTTCTATGTGCTGATAGTTACCTACACCATCTTCACCATTTCGGTGCTGGTGTATACTCAGATAGCGATGTTTGATGCTCTGGTATTCCCACATCTCCTTGCCATGAACATGCCCACAATTATCATAGAGTTCTTCGTTTTTCAATACTCCTTAATGGTCAAACTTATGACAGATCGCTTCAGAAGCATCAACAAAAAGTTGAGGGAAACTCCAAAGGTTTCTGAGGACTGTTCGAAAATCAGTCTGTTTTCAGACCTATCGGTGAAGAAGCTCAGACTTCTGCACGAGCAATTGGTCAAAGTGGCGGAGAACGTTGACGAATTCTACTCATTTCCCATACTTTTAGTCATGGGCACCATGCTGTACAGTTTTGCGAACCACATTTATTTGCTCATTCTTTTTTCTCATAATGACGATTGCAAAGACTGTTTCGCCATTACCCTGATATGGAACCTGTGCAAGTTACTACCTGTCTATTTGCTGTGTAGATTCGTAGGACATATCCTAAAAGAGGTACACTTACTCGAGATTTATAATCAATATCATGGATACCAATCACCCATTACACTCATCATCCAATACATTATTTGGCAATTATTTGCTGAGTTGAACATCGATCGACCATTAAAAAGCAATTTTGTATACAGAGCATTAGTCGTAGTTCCCTGCGCCAACAACGAATATTGCACCATCATTCTATTTGATTTATCGAGGCACACAAATCAACTGAGAATCCTTCAGACTACTCTTTCAGTAGCGATTATTAATCGACACTATCCAATCGACTTCGATGATTAAAATCCATCGAGATGAGCACTTCCTTCCTCTGGAGACCTACTTCAAATTTTCTCGAGTCTTCAAAATTTTTGGACTCCGCCCGTGGGACCTGGAGGTCCGGAAGAAGCGACTGTTTCTGACGTCCTCCTTCTCCGGATCAATCATCATTATCGCAATCCTGATCTTCAACACTGTTTTCCAGTCCATCGCCCTGATTATTCGCAAGAAAGTTTGGTCCTACTATGTCTCCAAAATATCTTACTTCTGTGACGTTATTTACGTGGTCCTGGATATTTTCGTGGTCTCCCTGATCACCTTGAAGTTTTTCTTTTACAGTGACCATTATCTCTCCATCCTAAACGAACTCATCAACATCCACTATTCGATTTCGATCTACATCGAAGAGTCGAAGAAGACCATTAACATGTCTCTTTTGCTACTTGTATGTATCTATATGACGATCATCTGCTACGTTGTCTGCAGTCCTCTGTTACTTATTTCGAGGATGGACCTGTTTGAAATTTACTACCTATCTCAGTTCAACTATCCCATTGTCCTATTGATGTCTGTTGTAACTCAGTACGCTTTAATCTTAACAGTGATCGACCAGGAATTTCAGGACCTGAATTTGATTCTTAAAGGTCTAGTTAACAGTGAAGTCGACGTATCTGAATTATCCCATAATGTCTTGACAAGAGAACAGACGATGATGGTGTACGCGATCCAAGAATTGCATTCAGATTTGTGTGAAGTTGCGAAAAAGATCGAGAGATTCTACTCACTTCCAATCATGTTATGCATGGTTTTAAATTTGCATGGTATGACGCTGAATACGTTCCTCATCGTGGAATATTTTACGCCTAGGAAGAGTAATGTGGAGAGCCTTCTGAATGGTCTTTTTTATCTCAGTATTCATTTGATACCGGTTATTCATCTGACCAGAGCGGTGAATCAAACTATAATTGAGGTATTTATTGTGAAACAGGTGAAGTAAATTAATTCAATGTCAAACGAAAATTCTGCCCCATTCTATCTTAATTTTCTGGTTCATGAAAAGATTATTTTGACATATTGATTATCGCAGCTGGTCATTTCATCACCTCAATCATTACTATGCATTTTTCACATTTCGATACATTTGTCGACATAATAACAGAGCTTATCCTTTTCACAACATGCATTAATTGGAGATAAATATACTTTATTAATATAATAAATTCTTCTACAATAAAATGTTCTTGAAGCTACCTATTAGGAACCAGATGTAAATTAATTCATTGAATTATTAGATACTCGTAAACATTTTTCCGTCTTAACCCTTTCATCCGCACATTTCTATGTTCAAAAAAAGTTCCTTATCAAGTACACGCAAAGGACGCGTGTATTGCAGAACGTTTGCACAAAAATATATGTTTATATATTTTTGTGCAATATGTTAATACGTTTTCCGACCCACTGCCGGTGAAAGGGTTAACAATTTAATTCATTAAGCGAAAAATCAATCGCGTCAATCATGTGTCATCGTGACATACGTCAATCATATGTCATCGTGACACATGATTGACGCATTGTATAAGTGACTTTCATGAAATTACCATGCGCTCTTCCGCTGATTAACTAGTTTCGTTGAATTTTCTTCAACCGTTGTCTTGAAAACCGCCATCTCTTCTATCTAGACCAATTAGCATCGTCAATTACCCATCCACAAAATGACACAACACCATCCTTGCAACCGTTTCATCACCTTCGAGACTTTCCTGAGACTCAACGCCTTCTACAAAACGATCGGACTGAGTTCTTTCAATCTGACAACGACATCCAAAAACCACAGAAAGCTACCGAAATTTTCGGTTTCCTTCCGGGGAACCATCGTATTCCTAATACCCATCGCGACCATTATCAGCTACCAGATTTCCTGCCTCTTCATCTTCGATCGAGTTTCCTACTTGAACATGACGAACGTCTCTCTAATTTCCGACTTCGCCTACTTGCTGAGCAGTATTGCAGTAGCCCTACTAATCTGCTCAAGATTTCTTTTCTTCAGACACAGCTATCTCTATGCCCTGAACAAATTAATCGACATCCACTATTCAAATTCCTCCTTCCTGATCCGAAAGAGTAAGAGTTCCAGCATCAAATTCGTCCTTTTTCTCGGTTTCGTATATTCCAATTTTTGCTACATGATATGCGCTCCTTTGCCAGTCACAGGAACCTCGACGACCTGGTTTGACCTGTACTTTTTTTCGACATTTTATGTCGGTTTGCTGTTTGTCCTCAACTGCTTTCTACAGTACGCTTTGACCATTAAGATGATACATTACGAGTTTGAGAGCCTGAACTACATTTTGAATCAGTGCCTCGAAGTGTTTTTTCCCGGTTCAGTAGATTCGTGTCGTCGTATTTTGACAAGTGAAACGAGGACGAAGGTGTGGACTGTGAGACGATGCCATGCGAATTTGTGCGATGTTGCTCAGCGGGTGGACAAGTTCTTTTCACTTCCGATCACAATCGGATTGGCGTTCATGTTGCAAGGAACGGTTTCTTATGTATATTATCTCATCAGCGGGATAGTAAAAGGACAGTTTACGTTCAATGCCATTGTGCGGAGCCTTCAGAATTTATTCTTACACACTGTGTCAGTATACTTCTTGACCAAATTTGTCAATGAGACAATGAAAGAGGTAGTGATTTCAGTTTGGAAACGACATTATTAATCTTTTGATTGATGTTTGCGATCGATGTTGATGTTTTAATTTTTTTGCGGTATTTCGTAGTGGGTCAATGAGCTACAAAAGTCAATATTTGTTTGAATTATTTTATTGAATGAAAAAAAAGTTGAATGTAAAAAGATATTGGAGTTACATTGAGCTTCTTTGAACAAATGTATAATTTTGAATAAAAAAGGGAGTCGAGCAGAATTATAAAGTTGGCACATAATGAATCTTTTTGAATTATAATGTATTTAATAATTTCAAGATCGAAGTACCATTTGTTAGCTTCGTTTAATTAAGGTCTTTATAGATTTAATGCAAGTACCTATGTTCTGCTTAGATATTTTACTGTGTATATAATTTTATAATTGCGTGTACAATAATTATGGCGCAGATACAGTTCGAAATCTGCGAACGTAATTTGCATAATTAAATTAGCAGAGCAGCAGAAAATGTTTAGCTTAATTGTTCAATTTGCGAAAGGAAATACCCGCAGTTTACAATTATCATTATTAACACGCAAAACACACATTACAAATCACTTTCATTAACTTTTGAAATTAATTTAGTTTAAAATAATTTTGAGCATTTGAACAAATTGAAAAATTCATTTTCACTTCATTCAGTACACTTTTAAGTTCTCTCGTTACATATATCGGATTTCTCATTTTCGAACAGATTTCTCACATTAAAACGACGAAGGTTTTCCTAATTATTAATTGCATCTACATGCTAATCGGTAATCTATTACTTAATATAACGGAGTACTAATTACTTGATAATAATACTAATTATTATTCCTCCTTTTCAAGTTACAAAAAGTGAAAGTACAATTTTAAAACCAAACGTTTTCCAATTTCCCAATTCTCCTTTACTTATATTAACCTGACCTACCTAAACATATTCCCACATTTTTCATTATTTCGTAGAAAAACTTCTTCCCATCCCAACGACCCTTTGCTGGAAGAAACCATACACCCTATTTTACAAAAAATCAAAATGCTTTCTCAACCTCATCCCAGCGGTTCCCTCCTGCCTCTCACCCCCGTCTGCATCCATTACATTAATCACACCTTCGCGTGGTCGATTCTCGACTTTCATTAGCAGATTAAACACAAATGAACCAACCACTTCATTGTCCTTAACTCTCCACTCAGTCTGCCACTAGTTTATCCACCGCGAGCCTTATTCATCAAGTCTCCCATCAGTTCTCCAAGAATGTCGCAAACTCTCAATGACCATTTCATCTCCTTCGAGTTTTTCCTCAAACTCAACAACCTCTACAAAATCTTCGGTCTCAGTCCCTTCGACTTACACCCGACTCGCTGCATCAGCCACCCAAACCACCTCAACTTCGTTGAATCCACCTGCAACCAGTTCGTAATCGTCTTCGTCTGGCTCCTCAACTCCGCCTACCAATCGACATGTCTCTACATGTTCGACAAAATCTGGTTCTTCAGCAAGATCGGCTTCTTCACCGACATCGCCTACATCCTCCTGGACATCCTCATCATAACCCTCATCTCCTTCCAGCACTTGCAAGGTAAAAAGCAAATGCTCAGAGACCTCAACGACTTTGTCGAGCTGCACTACACCATCGCCAACTACAAGGTCAGCTCGAAAACGAAACAGAGGTCCTGCTCAACAAAATTTATCTTAATTGTTATCGGGTTTCTGGTCATCCTTCTCTGTATCGCGGTCACCCCACTGCCCAAAGACGATGGTCTGACTTGGTTCGACTACTACTACGTTTCTCAGTTCTGGTTGCCCATGATCATCATACTAAACTATTTCATGCAGTACTCCCTTTCGGTGAAGATTCTGCAGTACGAGTTTGAGTATCTGAACCACATGCTCCAGCAGAAGGAGGTCGCGACGAATTTGGGCGAGATTCGAGGGTTCTATTCGCAGTTGTGTTCCACTGCCAAGGAATTGGGCTCCTTCTTCTCGTTACCTATCACCTTCTGCCTGCTCAACATGCTGCTGGGTGTCACTGTCAACACTTACTTCATCATTAAGAACATAATGAACGGAGACTTCTATCTCTTCATGCTTGGCAACGCGGTGGGTCTGGGGATCATTCATTTGACCCCCGTTTTGTTCCTCACGAGATTCGTAACTCAGATACAAACCGAGGTATTTATCCCTTCACCTCTTAATCGTAGGATAATCCTATGATTAAGAAACAATTGTTACTATCATTCAGGAATAGGAACTATAAGTGATCAGATGGTAATTATTACCATGCACGTGGTTATTATTACCATACATACGGTAATTCTTACCATACACGTGGTAATTGTTTCCATACGCTCGGTAATTATTACCATATACTTGATAACTGTTTTCATACGCTCGGTAATTATTACCATGTACTTGGAAATTGTTTCCATACGCTCGGTAATTATTACTATACACGTAGAAATTATTAAAATTCACGTGGAAATTACTACCATTCACGTGGTAAAAATTATCATTCAAGTGGTGATAATCCGTTTGTAAAGAATGCGAATGGTTTGTTTTACCAACTCGTATACTCAGTGTATTCGCGTAACATTGTTTCGTCATTTTTTCATTTTCCCGCATTTTCACTTTCAAATCGAATCCATCACTCGATTAGTAATCGGACAGCCCGATCAATGGAATCTAATGCGTTCCGTCCACAACGTTTCTGCGCTTGATAAACCATTCCATTAGTCATCGCAAATTCGTTTTCAATTGCCACTCCGCTCGCATTTTAATTAGTTCCATCACTCTCTTTCATCCATTTTTTTCATCCGCAATTCGCGACTCCCAGTGCCCTTTCCAAACTCAACTCCCCTTAAAATGTCAATCTCCAAAGGTCACCGGATCATTACCTTTGACCTTTACCTGAAACTAAATAGAATGTACCAAATTCTCGGAATCACCCCCTACAACCTGGAGATCCACCCCTGCAGCAAACACCCGAAGCACTTGGTTTTCGTCGTCTCCCCCTATGCCTGCTGCAAAACCCTCTTCGTCTCCATCTTCAACGCCATCTACCAGACAGGCTGTCTCTTCCTACTCAGCAGCGTCTCCTACACTAACTTCACCAGTGTGAACTCCCTGTCTGACATAATCTTCATCCCTCTATCCATTATTCTGATCGGTCTAATCCACCTAAAGTGGGTCTACCATCGAACAGACCTGGCTCTCACCCTGAACCATTTCGTGGAACTTCATTATACCATTTCCAAGCACCTCGCGTATGGTCGAAAATCGAAGACCCACAGACTCATCATCTTCATCGTCTTGTGCTTCTTTGCACACTTCTACGCCTTCTACTTAATTTTGACTATGCATTCGGAAGTGCTCTGGGTGGATGTGTATTGGGAGACGCAATATATGATACCGATCTTGTACTTCCCCTGCTACTTCCTGCAGTATTCCCTAACGGTCAAGGTGCTGCAGTACGAGTTCGAGAATCTGAACGAGATTCTCACGCAGCGCAACAGGTGTGTGAAGCTGAAAGAATTCCAGAGACTGCACCTGGAGTTGTGCAAAGTCGCCGAGGAAATCGATCGGTTTTACTCGCTGCCCATCACTGGTTGTCTGGTGATCGCGTTGTTCGGCGCCACAGCCAATTCGTACAACTTGATCAGGTGTCTAGGGAAAGGGTTCGGTCAGCTGAAGTTGCTGCAGATTTCATTTTGCGTGGCCTTCCTCTTTTCGGCTCCAGTTTTCTTGTTGACGAGATTCGTTACTGAGATCGTTGAGGAGGTACATACGATTTTCTCTGGGGTTCATCTGATCTCGAATAAAAAAAGGTATCTAAATTTGACCGTTTGTGGCCAGATTTTGATGAATCGCAGATCGGAAAATCGGATCTAAACCGGTCTTATTTAGATGTTCTTTACACGGTTTTACACGGGATTGAACATTTTTCTAATTCGGATGGTGCGATTGAATGGAAAATCGATGCTCAACTTTTCAACATTTGGTCAAAGTCTCCATCAAAGCCAGCATGACTCTCATGCACTCTCTTTATTATACGAGTTCGATTCGTAATTACATGGATGTAGTTTAGTTCAATATTCCTAATTGAAAATTGTACTTGAAACTTTGCCATGCGAACGATGTTTTTTGATGCGAACGCGTACCGAATAATTTATATATTTTTTAAGGTGAAACGAACTGGGAATATTATCCAGGAAATTATCGTCACCGCGAATAATCAGCAGTACATTGCTCAGGTAAAAAATGTTACATTTATGCATCGCGTTTTTAATCACGCCTCTAAATTGACAACAATGTGTTTCCTTACGCGGAATTCGTACCGAGAATGTATAACATCTTGTTTTTGCTTGTTTTTTATTTCGCACAAAGTTAGAATTAACATATGTGGCACATATATGTGTGTATATATATTAGATGTAGTATATTTATAGTATTTCACGAAAGTTTAACGCATCACATACATTGCATTTGGACAACTTTTTGTTTTTTAAACTGGTTTTGAGTTTATATTTTTCAATCGTCAAAACTGATGACTGACAAACAAACCAAGGGATCTGTTTTTATCAATGAAAAAATGAAACAAAATTATTGAAATGCATATAGCAATGATAAAAATTGATAAAAAAATAATAAAAAATGATAAAAATTTATGAAAACTGATACAAATTGATAAACATTGATGGAGATTTATTAAATAATTCGTAAAATTGGGATACAATTGATATTATATTAAATGAAAAAATGATTCATATGAACACAAAATTGATAAAAAATATGCAAGATATGTTTGTATATTACAATATATGTTACAATATGCATGAGACATATATGATGTTTATCTAAGTTATTCATCATATTTTCAAGCTTTTTACAACTGTTTCTCGTAATTATTCGCACCACTTATTTATACTTTTTGCAATAAACAACTTTTTTCGAGGAATCGACTATCTGAACTGCGCGGATTCAGATTTTTGAATAATCGCAATTCGGGATTATATAAAACGAAATTTTGTAAAAAAAACGTTACGACATGCTGCGGTTTTTTTCAACATCAGCACGCGTTTCTTCTTCGACGTGTATTTAGACCGCTTGAGATCGAAAAAGTTAATGGCTCTGCGCACTCTCCGATTTGTCCCCGACACAGATGACCAATCACCGAAAGTTGATCAAATCTTTTCTCTCCTCGATTTCAGCTGAAGGAATTTTCTTTTTATGTGCTGCACGTAGACCTGAAATTTACGGCTCAAGGACTGTTTCCGCTGGATGGCACTCTGTTGCACTCGGTAAATTCAATTTCTTTCATTATTTTTTCCCTACCACTCAGCCAGTTTCCCATTCATTTCGCGATGAAGAATCTCAGTTGATAACAATTCTTTTTTTCGGGCTTGAAATGATTGTGAAATTAATAGTTTCGATCAGTTTCGGAAGTTGCATGTTTTATTCATTTGTCTTTTTACGAGTTATCTATAATTCGAATTCGAGGATTATATTTAAATAATATCTTTAATTTTGAGATTTCACAAATTAACATCATCCAACATCGACGTGACAAAATGATAAAAATTGTTATAAAATGGTAAAAAATGATACAAATTGGTTCTAATTGATAAGAAAATGAAAAGAATCGTTTTTGGCCAATATAATAAATAACAGGATTCATTAGAATTACGAAAAAATTAATTTGAAAATCCTGTCGATTATCGCAAAAAGAAATGCAATCTCTCTTTTTTGTTATATAAAAAATGATATAATAAACAGAGATCAATTTGTCTCTTTTTCTTTCGTTCAATCAAGTAACATTTTATGTACAATTTTATGTATAATAATTAATTGTTCTGTATTCACTTTTTTGTGGAAGATTTCGTGTTAGCAAATCCAAATTTTACAGGTTTACGCTAACAGATTCGCCCGACACTTAACGACTAAAGCGACACCGAATAATTTTATTACACTGAGCGAGAAAAAACGCGTAAAGTTCCACGCCGTTACGATTACATAATATATACAAGAAAAATGCATTTTTAATATAGATACTTATTATCGCGAAGAATTAAAGAATGTATTACCCTACTATAGAATGTACAAATATTATGTAATATATTCCTGACTGTGACACGAAATTATCGTTTTATATCATCGAATTCGTATTTTCCGTTACTTTTGAACCTTGCCTGGCATTCGCATTCAATTAACCAGTCCATCAAAAATGAATTTCTTTACTTGTCAATCTTTTTCAGATGCTGAGTGCGGTCACAACATACGTAGTGATTTTCATTCAGTTCGACAGTGGAAACGGATCAAAAGGATGTTGTTGCAACAACTCGACGACAGAGATTACCACCCCTTCCTCCATTTGAAACAATCAACGACATTTTTATACCATTCATCGATACAAATAAATTTCACTATACCAAATTACGTGGATTAATTTCATTGAAAACATTGTTGTCTCCATTACAGGTTTCGTACATTGATAAAATTATTGAAAAATTTAACTGTAAACCACGAGTAAGAAATGGTCCAATTGTAAATGATAAAAATGTATGAAAAAATGATAAAAAGCAATTTCAATTTTAATTTTCACTAATTTAAATTTTGAAATAAAATGAGTGAAAAGTTAAAATTAAGTCTTTGACTTAAAATTATAAATACATAATCTGTGATCTATACATGATGATAAAATATATGTGATGTAAATGATAAAAATATTAATTTAAAATTGAAGTGATTTTTAGATAAAATTTTATGGAAATTTGGCATTTTTTCCAATAAATTCTATGCTTCCTGACGAAAACTGATATATATTTCATTTTGCGATGTGCACATCGCAAAATGAAAATCCTAATAGATTCTATCCATTGACATCAAATTGAGTAATTATAAAAATGCAAAAGCCCTTAAACAGTGATATGTCTTCTATCGAAAGTTGCAGGCGATTAAGTTTTTCGCACATTTTTCGCAAAAATTTTATACGACCGTTATGTTCAGAACCAACAAATTGCTGCTACACTTTATGACGAGGAAATGTTGGAGCGTTTTTCCCTGGAATTCGACAGTCTTATTTACAGTTCGGCGTTTTATTGGTTTGTTGTTCGTAATCAGCATTTTATTCGCCCGGAAATGGCCGCTGAGAAGTGGGAGGGAAGTTCTCGGATAAAAATTTAAGACTTCATAAACGCGGACAAGCAACTTGGCGGAGTCGTAAATAACGGTTTATTGGGCAACGTCCAGTTATCCAAATTAAAGTGCGCGAGTTGATCGACGCCCATGTGTGGATCGCGTAAACTAAATCATGAGATCTTTTCGCACAATTTTACTGCATTTAAAAAAGTTTGCGAGATAAAATTACCAACTATAAAAAATTATCATCGTTCACAAAAATGATACAAATTGATAAACATGCGTAAAACATTGATAAAAAATGGATAGCAATGATAAAAATAATGAAAATTGACAAAAATTGATAGAGATTGATAGAAATTCGTGAAAACATTGATACAAAAGCGGACAAAAATGAATAATCTTTGATAAAAATGCATGCAATGAAAAAATAGATAAAATTAGTACGAACTCAATAAAAAATCGATAAAAATAGATGAAAATTAATACGAATTTGAAAAACACCGAAAAAACAGCCAAAAGTTAGTACGAACTTGATAAATAATCGATAAAAATTCTTCATACCATCAATACTTCGGGTTTGTGACAAAGTTGAACTTCTTATTAAATGCTAAATTCGAGGTTTAATTGCGAATATATGCTGAAATTATGCGAATACAACTTTGTTTTACCGTCATTTGACATTCATGATTGATAACGTCAACATGCTTTACTGGGTAAAAAAGTCGAAACAACTGGGAAACGTGACGGAACTCCCGCGAGTGTCAGCAACTTCCAGCGGCCTTGAATCCGATTTGATGGCAGAACATCTCTCTTCATCTAGGCAGCATTGCCAGTCAAGTTCAAACTACTCGCGGAGTCAGTTGTGTGCACTATTACCGCCGGTGAAGGGACTTCCCAGTTCGAAGTCCTAATCCTTGTTTCGCACGCGAAGTTCCTATAATCGAACTAGTCGCCACGAGGAGTACGCCGGCTCCTAATGTGACGTGTGCTTGAAATTGCAGTTTTTCATCTTCGCTTTTCGTCGATCTTCATTCTTTCGTGAAAATGAAGGCAAGTTAAATTCAAAATTGTATTGTCAATCATTTTTTTCGTATTATCAAATGTTTTTGACAATCGTGTAAGTTTACGTCTGTTTAAAAATTGGAATGTAAGAGTAATTTGTTGAAAAGTATTCGTGACAAAATTTAATTTAAGTCATAATGGGATATTTTATGAACAGATAAATTTAACTTAAAATTTAAAATTTAATTAAATTTTTGTGAAAAATTTGTGACAATAATCTGTAATGTGTAACTGATACAAATGCGTTTAAATACATTTTTCATAATAATAAACTGGCTTGCATTAATTTGCGAAAAAAATTATAACTAATTTAAATGCGTGTAAACATTTTTATTACAAAATTATAATCCGTAAAATATTACAAAAAGAATATTCAATATAAACAATTTTAAAGTTCGGTAAAGAAAAATTTTTCAGTTGTTCACTTTATTTAATCTTTTTTATAATTTTTTCAAACTTTTCGAAAATGTTGAAAATTGAAAATGACTTCAACCTGTTTACTGATCTTTGACTTAAAGTAAATTTACCGAAGCCTAACAAAGGTGCAATACTTTGCGTCATTGCGGAAAAGAAAGTGCAATATAATACATGAATTTTTTACGTATATATCTTTATTTTAAAAAAGAATTTTTAATTATCTGATGTTTTTCCTACGGGAGCTTGTCCGGAGGAAATAAGAATGCGCTGGAAGTAATCGAAACGCAAGAAGATGGTTCAATTGAAGATAAGTAGCGATGAGTGAAAGTTGATAGTAGTCAATTTTCTCGGTCACGGTGATCGGTTTAATAACATAATTGCCGTTACGTTACAATGTTTCAACGAGAGATGCGAGGCACGCGACGATTTTCGTCGCACGCGAGAACGTGCTAATTACGAATTTTGCAAAAACATTTCTTTGCAACGGAAAAACACTATTTTTCCGTTGCTACAAAAGATTTCCACTTTGCTCGTAATTAAGGTGGAAAATCCGTCGCAAAACGTATCATTCGGATTCTAAATTTAAAATGTAAACAAATTATTAATCAGAGTGACAAGAATTTTACAAAATTTTGTTGAAATACACTTTTTTCTTGTAATGAAAAAAATGATTGCGTCACTGCATAATGTACCGATGTTATTGTTTCAAAAGGAAAACTTTGTAAATTTCCGTTAAGATATTAGGAATATTACCACATATTACAGTCGATTTAATAATTTTACATTATTTATTAACAACAACTAATCCATAAGGAAGAATTTTATCCAACTTTCAATCTCAGTTATTAAGAGTCTATGATTTAATTTCCCAAATTTTTAATTAATTCGTCGCTAAAGAAGTCGATATATTCGACTACAAAGTTTGATTCAATATCTCAGCTTCTATCAAAGCGAATTGCTTGAAAATTTGGCAAATTAAATAGCAGCCTCCAAGTATTCAAGATTTAAGATTTCGCCCTATTTCGACTTACGAGAAACACCTTAAGTCACCATTCAATTTGTCTATCGTCAAATTACGAATGAAAAAATGGCGATTTCGGTTGCGCAACGCTGGGAAAAAATTGCTTGCAACAAAGTGGAATTGTACATCGCGAAAAAGTGGTTATTATCGCTTGAATCGCTAATAATTACTCGCAATCCTCCAGTTCTTGTGAATCATTTGTGACCGAAGAAGAAGCAATGGTTCGCGTGTCCGCTGAAAGCGCAAAACACGCGTTTATTAATTCCCACTTGTCAGCGGAATTACATAAGTAATTCCGCACAATGTGTTTCACAGTTCACCGCCTATCGCTCATAAGCGCGTTTTTTTAACACGTTTTCATTCTTAGACTGATAAACGCGCTTTCACGATAAGTCCCTCGCGGACTTCCTAGTCGTTTTGGCTTGGTCAATCCCACGAAAATAAATGACCGGCTTACGTATGATAATCAATAGCTGCGGGTATGATAATGACACGGTGCCAGCGCGGTAGTTTTCGTCCGAATTTTTGCAATTACAGCAGAGGAAATTGATTGCGATAATGAGCTCTTAATGCCGCTTCGCATTCGGGTACATATTTCGAAATGAGCCATTTTAGGCGTAACGGGTTTACAAAATAGACGTGATTAATGTGATTAAAGGCATTCTTCATCCAGTTTTTAGACATTAGGGAAGTTCTGTTTGGTTTGGAATTGGTGTTTATTTTAATTTTTTTTTTTTTAATAAGAGGTATTTGAAATGAGGCGAAAAGATAGGAAGGGAAGTGGCATTGCAAAAATTACAATATGTGGTATGAAAGTATAAAGAATAATGTTACTTTAGACGGGATTGCAACACCGTGCATGTTTGTTCGGTCAATATGTAATTTTCTTTACGCGCAAGTGAACTATTCAAATCGAACTTATATAATGGTCGATTTTACCTGAAAAAATGGCACTATCAACAAGGGTTTCGTTATTGTAAATGTGGTGTTAGAGGAAAGTTAAAGTGACTTTAAGTCACTAAATTATAATTTTTAGATATTTGAGTTTAAATTTCCAAAAGCACAATTTTATATTTCTGCATAAACCCTTTATATTTTTATGAAATATCATTTCTAGTTCTATATAAATTACTTATAATTATTGCGATTAGATTTTGCATATATTTTGAATTGACTCGTTCTTTTTAACCAATTAACAAGGTGCAATTTTTTCGCAGACGACATTTTTTCCAATGCATGGCTTAACTGATTTGTCCTTAGAACCACAAATGAATTTTAAGTGATGAAAATGAAAAGTGAATTGCATTTGAAAATATTAGTCGAAATCGTGTTTTAATCGTAGACAATGGCGTTAATGTAATATATTTAATAACCCATAATTCTAATTAGTCTTTCTAATTTCGAAATTTCTTGATGTAAATGGAGATTTCGAGTTATGTAAAGCGCGAGATAATTATAATAATATCCACTTGGCAGTTACAACGTATACGTAATTAGTTGTAACTACCACACATTTAGTACATATTTTATTGCTAATTAGATACAAGTTTCCATTACCTGGATAAATTTTAGAGGATGTATTACGTTTATAATTTGTAATAGAATATAACTCCGAGATAACGTACTACAGTTTCCGATGAGAATATTGTTATTCAAGAATTTGTATACATACAAAATATATAGAGAAAATAAAATTCAATTAGAAAGAAAAAAATTTAATAAATACAAAAATAATAGAACTATTGAAATGCAAAATGTAAAATCCTCTAAAAACCTCTTCAAATCTCTTAATACTTCTAAAAATCTCAGAAAAAACCTCTGAAAACTTCTCGAAATTGGAAATGTTAGAGTTTTTCAGAGATTTTCAGATAAAACTCTGAAATTATCTGGAAATCTATGACAGTCCCATTTTTTTCAGACTTTCTCAGCGATTTTCAGAAGTTTTAGATATTTTCAGAAATTTTCAGATATTTTCAAAAGTATTCAGGTTTTCAGAGCATTTTTCATAGGTTTTCAAAGCATTTTTCAGAGATATTTAGCGATTTTATTTCTACTAGGAACTACATTTTTATACTAACAAGAGTATTCCTAGAGAGCATTTTTATCGACGAAAATTCAAAAAGGATTCAAAAAAGTAATATGGGATTTTGCTGGCCAGACAAGGCGCGGACAGAGCGCATATTCTGATTACAAAACAGCAAAATGCATAGTTATTAAGCGCATCTGCCGTGACATCTGGTCATTGAATAGTTACAAAATTACTTTGAGAAATTCAGCATTTGTAAAACAGATTATTTTATTTAACATTTTTTATTTCTTATATAATATCTTATATAATAAAATCATAAATTCTACACGAACAGTTTTGTTAAAATTATATTCGTTTATTTTAACATCGAAACTTATTTATCTTCCGTTCGTGTATCCTGTTTCTACACCGAAACTTTGGCTAATATTTGATCGAAATCTCAATTTAGAACCGAAGCGATACGGATCTCCATATCATTGCTCAGAGTCCGATTCGTGTAATTGCACTTCATGAATTTATCCCAAGAAAAATCTAAATTACACGTCTGCGAACGTTCAACGCAACCGACCAACAAAGAATCAACAGTTACGAATCATTTTTGCGAAATTGACGTTATTTTTACTGCATCGAGAAGCTCGTTTAATAATCTGCTTCCGGATCTTCAGAACAGAAATAAACCAATCTGAAATCTGACAAAGACGTTTCACGTGAAACATGATGTTGAATAAATGATATGTCGCTGAACATGTAATTTGACGATTCATAAACCGTAACGACTTCCAACTTACATTGTATTTGACAGTTTACAACATTGTGGTCTATATCCGATTTCAGATATAAGTTTTGATGGGTACAATTTTGGTATCTCACATCTGTGGCTATAGATTACATCACCTTAATATGCGAGATTGTACTTGAGATATTTTGTTTATCTCAATTTCTTTATTAGATAAAGCTAATTTCAAGTAAAAAATACGATAGATGTCATTGTACTTTTTTCAGTTGAATGTATGTAAAAAAGTCGAAAGTCGAAGAATTTTTGTTAAACGTCGTAGATACGAATCTCGTATTTCGCATTTCCAACCTACGTTCATCCTACGAGATTCTGAGATATATCCGGAATAAAAGGAAAACATTCCGACTCCCTTTCTACTTGACTAACGACTTTGGTTTAGCTCAAATATAGCAGAGACAACTAAATTCAATTATTTAAAAAATGATATATTTTCTAAAATAAAATTAATGAAATCTAGTATGGTTTCAAAAAATTAATGTAACTGAATTAAACAAATTTATTGCTATTTCTAATTGATTATATTACATTTTTTTCACTAAAATATAATATAATCAATTTAATAATAAAATGTAATATAATGAAAATTAAAAAAAATTATAATAAATTAAATTGATAAAATACTGTTTATTTACTGCGAGATTCATTCAGTTCCATCAAACCATTCCCTATAAAATCCCAATCACGAATCAAATCAATTATATCATTCATTTTAATAACTGCAACTTCACACGTGTGATTCTAATCAGCGACGACAGTGATAATTGCAATTAATTAAATTTACACTTTTAATACGACAAACAACAAGTGATGTTAACAGGTCGATTACCGCTAAATTTGAATAATATCATTTCATCGTTGCAATTATGCAGGGCGAATGCTGTTATATAACACGCGTCGATTTGTTTCTCGTCCGACCAAGTGCTCCAGTGCAACAGCTAATTACTGCTGCGTAGCGTAACGCCAACACCATAAAATGCAATTGCTGTAAAGATCGCTATCCGCGCACTTTTTCCCCGCTACATAATCGTCGGAAACCGCGCGTCCCTAATTTCTTCGCGTCCAAAAGAATGTTAAATATGAACACAAATAAGAAGTCATTATTGAAATAAAAACTGATTACAATTACTGTAAGAAATTTTACATACATTACCAAAAATTAAAACATGGTGAAATAAAAATTTAATTTATATGTATTTTTCGGTGTGCAGAACAATTAACAGGAAAATTGAAAAATAAATTTAATTTTTACGTTGTTTTTAATAAAATTTTCACAATATTGAACGAAAACGTCATTACTGAAGTTTTTCATTTACTTTAACTTTCAACAAACAAAATTCAATTTAAACTAGATTTTTCATTTCTGGTACAACGTGTCGATTAATCGATCCTGGCTGTCAGCGAAATTGCAATTAATAACGATTTTTTTCCGAAATTCCAATTAACTCACGATCGTAGTGGATAATGGGTTTTTCGCCGGGCATATTTCATAATTGCCCAATTCCAAATAACATTTCAAATCTGGCTCCATTTTTTCTCGTTTGTTCGAAATGTTCGCTAAATCGAGGAATAATAATGGGTCGATTTATTAATTGATTACCTTGTCTGAATTATCGCTCGTAAACCGGTGAAAAGTCGAACGAGATGCCGATTAAGCGGTCGAACGGTAACTTGCAGAAGCCGGATGAAAATCGATCGACTCAGGTGCGATGTGACTTTCCTTTTCACTGCAGTCACTGCAAATAATGATGGTTTTTTCAGTAGATTATTCGTTTGAATCGCTTCTGGTCATAAACATTTAAATCAGATAGTGAAATTCGTAATTGTAAATTTCTGGAAAAATACACTGTATTATTAATTATTATTATAAAATGTGGAAAAATTGTAATAATAATATTCGTTATAACAATGTTATTTGAGTATTTTTAAAACGTACAAAAACATTATTTTTAATAATTAAAAATGATTATTTTTAAATTAATATATTTAAATAAATAAACAATTGTTATTTGTAAAATAATTAAAAATAATGTTTTTGCGCGTTTTAAAAACACTCAAATACCATTGTTAAAACGAGACTAAACAAAATTTCGTGATTTGATGCAAAAACGCTTCAAAAGCACGTTCGCTGTAAAACTGACGATAGAATGAGGAAAAAATCCGCAATTTCCCCACGTTGTTTTGTTAGTCGGAATGTTTTTCCGACGAGCGCAATCGGTTATCTTTTTATTTCGCAGACTTCGTCAAACTATTATATAACGTCGATCTTTTTGTCCGTTTTGTCAAGTTATTGCGCTGCGTTCGGTGAAATTTTATTAATCATTCACTTCTGGCTTATCGGTCGCGTTTTCGCGCCAAGTGGAACGGGCAAATTGTGCAAGGAAGCAAACTGTTTCCTTGCATTTTTACAACAAACTCTTGACTCCAAGCTGTTTCACGTTCGCGCAAAAACGGGCAAAAATCGCGAACAGAAATCACGCTTGTAACAAGACCGACAATCAATTACGAAAATAATGACAAATCGCCGAAAAAACGTACGCAAAATTAATGTACCCGAAAAAAGTCGACTATTTTATCCCGAGACTGCCAACACAAGGTAAAGACGGTGTCAAAACCGATGACACCGAATCGCAAATTCATTTAATCCAAAACCTGAATTTTCGTTCGAATTATTGATTGATGCAAAAACTGCGAAACAACGTTCGGCAAAAACAGTCATCAGGGTTTCCGTTTTGCGCAATCGAAAATTACATCGAGATGAATGATTTTTAGAATTTCATGGAATCTTTTCCTGAGAAAGGTGTAAATGGTGATTGAGGATATACTTTTTATCTGCCATAAGTACACTGAAAATTATTATTTACTTTTGATAAAATGTCAAATTATGATTAATTCGAGGCTACTATTTAATTTGCCAAATTTTCAAGCAATTCGCTGCAATAGAAGCCGGGATATTGGATTAATTTTAGAATCAAATATCTCGACTTCTACGTGATGCATGAAAATTTAGGAAATTAAACTGTAGTCTCTTAATGATCCAGATTATTATTAAATCGAATATAAAACGTAATTTTTCAAATTTTCTGTTTTGTGTATGTTACTGTTAACAAATAAACAAGAATTATAAACATTTTGTTTTTACGATTTGACAAACGATTTCATAAAACTCGATATGAAAAGTCATATCAATAGATTCAAATATTTATTTGAATAAATCATTCTATTTTCAAAATTATATAAAAACCCAAAAAATGTCAAAATTGTCCATTTTAATTTTTTATCAAGATACAATCCTAATAATACTGTGAATCAGTTAAAGAATATACTTAAGGGAACTACCTGAGACTTCTTGCACATTTTCTAATACTCATAGCTAATATTTAGATGTTTCTCCATTTTCTCAATCTGCACTGCAATCGTTCACGCGCGATCTCCTTTTGGTCACATTGTCGTAATGGAACGAAAGTTAGCATTGAATTGTATTGATAAGCAAACTGTTTTGCATGAAATTTTAATTCCGCGACGTCGTTGCGTTCGCGCATTGATCTGTCATTCATATTTAAAAGTCGTTAAAAACACGCAAATTGCCCTGTCATGTACGCGCAACTGCACCTTCGACGGATTTTCGCAATCCACGCGGAAACGAACTGTCCGGGCTTATTACGGAATCCGATTCGCAAAGCAACCGCGCGCTGAGAGTTTGTCTATTGATAATAGACAAACGAACTGACGCAGCCAAAGAGAAAACCGCGATTGTTTGAAGCGCAATTATCGTAGCGTTGCAAAAATTCCGAGACTGGACCTTCGTTTGATTATGAGGCTCGTTGTAATATTCTCGGTCAATATCATGAAGATCGTAGTAAGAATTCAGTCACAAATTGGAACGATGATTGGATAAAATGCTATTAATTTATTGCCGCAAATTAATTAATTTGAAAAAAAATCAAATCATAATTAATAAATTGAAACAATTCTAACACTCCAGGACAGTTTATTATACAATTTTGGTGCGATGACCTAACTGAGCATAATTTATTTTGGACCATCCATTATTGACGTGATATGTTCAATTCAAATCTTAAAAATATCAGAAAATCGACTGAAGTGAGAGAATTTCATACAAAGCGCATAAAAGTAATGCAATAGTAAATTCCAGTCTCAATTCTTAAGATTCCAATCACTATTACAATAATTATTAAAAAATGGCTCAATCGTCTCATTTATCGATAAATAACTCAATTAACGAATTAATCGAAACAAAACAATGAACATTCTTTGAAATATTAACATACCGACGAAAGTGAAAGTGTTGCAAAAAAGTGCATAGGAACAATCCACCCATAAAATTGAATTACAACTCAAAAGATTCAGGTCAATTCTTATCAATCATTCTCTATCAGCGGTTACACATTCAGAAATTCAAAGTCATTCTAGAGATTGCCAACGTAATCCGATCCCATAATGCCGCGATGGAAGAATGCACTTTTCCCGCTCGATAATTAATCGGCGCATCGAATTAGAATTAATTCATAAGTTAATCGGTTAGTCGATGGCGGGTGCGTGTCGGCGCGAAAAAAGGATCGCAAAAATGCAATGAACAAACGGCGAAACCTACCGCTAAAAAGGCCAAATTTTATAATACGCGCAACCCGTTCGCTCGCGCAATCCGCGAGCTATTTTTACGGTTTCTCAAATAATCGCTACTCATTTCGAGCGGTTCGATCGGGTGTTTTGTGTAAAGCCAATTATGTATTTAAATAAATTTAGAAACATAATTCTCGTTGCATAATGGACTGCATATTTGCAACTTTCATTGCAGAGAGAAAATAGAGAGGAATAAACGAATCGAACCCGATCAAGTCAGTTTCTTTTTGACGTGCCTTTTTGTAAGACGACAGAGGTGTCGAAATTGCGGTTAAGTGTTGAATTTTGTTTTTGTACATTTGGAGAAAATGGTTTAAACCTGTTGATGTTGCAATATACTTTCAGATTGCCCATTTTTCTAGTATTTTTCCTAATCTAGCTTAAAACCATTGATTACAATGTTATATAAACAAACTGGTTGTTTATTTACAAGTTATATAAACGAACTGGTTATTTATTTATTACAAATCAGTTTACCTTATAAGAAACACTAATGTTATTAACATTCTCCAAACTATTACAGATTCTTCAACCAAAAAAGATCTGGAAAATTGATTAATATTTTGCGAAATTTAGTCACCAAAAAATACTAATAACAGCCTACTGCTTTTGTTTTGCCAATACTGTTGATGAATGAAGAGACAAATAAGCCAAATGACTTTGGGAAAATTTTGCCTCGGAAAAGTATCAAACAAAGAGCGTTTCAGCGCAACTTTTTTGCCGGGATAATTAAAAGCGGGTAAAAAACTGCGATGTGTCATTTACGATGCATAATGACCAACTCTTGTTGTTGCTCCCGATAAAACCTGAAAAAGGCGTCAGTCACCTTTTTCCGCTTTAATTAAAACACCTGACAACTGTTCATATTAATTTTATCCAGTCCAATTTCGCCGCGTTTAATCCCGCTTTAAATTGAGTTTGAATGTGATACAGCGTTGCAGCTGCAAATGATAATACGCGCGTGCTTCGAAATCAAATTTGCGCGCGTATTAATTACGGAATTATTGTTTCAGTGGGTCATGCTGCCTGTGAGAGATGAGGTGGCTGACTGCGGCAGCAGATCCAATAACCAGACCTCGAGTGCATGGTTGTATCTCCACACCGAATTATTATTGAGTCTCGGTATATCCATCGCGGTGGCTTTTCTTAGGTTTGTCAAAACACTGCTGCCATCGCCACCAAGGAGTCTTAAGGGAGACGTTGTTGTGGTGAGTTGTTTTTCGAAATTGTTTTATTTGAACTGAACATTTTTTAATCATTTACATTTGAATGTCTACTTTCTGTATAGAAAATTGTTCTCTCTTTCTTTAGAAAAAAGAGATATGTTGCAGTATGTTGTCTGAGTAATCAATATTTTGCAACGTTTTGCAACATTTTGCGCATTTAGCATGTAATTTATATATACTTTCCATGCATTCTGTACAAATTTTGCCTGCATTCCATATGCATTTTTTTGTTTTCGATATGCATGGAAGATGCTTACCGTATGCATTTTGCATGCATACGTATTAAAAGCATTTTAAATACATTCA
This sequence comes from Ceratoteleas bidentatus, assembly GCA_022817645.1. Classification (NCBI taxonomy): domain Eukaryota; kingdom Metazoa; phylum Arthropoda; class Insecta; order Hymenoptera; family Scelionidae; genus Ceratoteleas; species Ceratoteleas bidentatus. The sequence continues at coordinate 25,911 of JABFPB010000014.1, forward strand.
GAGTGTATTTAAAATGCGCTCCATATGCATCTAATAAGCATTCGGTATGCATCTTACATGCATCCAGTATACATTCGGTATGCGCCTTGCATGCATTTTGCATGCACTTTATATGCACTTTTCATGCATTTGGATGCATCTTGTATGCTTTCCACACGCATTTTATATGCATTCGGTAAGCATCTTTCATGCATTTAATATGAATTTTGCATCTGTTTTGTATACACTTTTCATGCATTTGAATGCATTTTAAATGCATTCGGAATGCTTTTTACATGCACTCCATATGCATTCGATATGCATCTTGTATTCATTTGCTATGCACTTTGCATGCATTTTATATGCACTTTTCAAGCATTTGGATGTATTTAAAATTAATTTAAAATCCATCCTCGGTATGCACCTCGCTTGCACTTCATATTCACCTTGTATGCATTCGAACTGCATTTGTATGTTTTCGGACATACAAATGCAGTTCGAATTCATTTGTCTTGCATTTCCCGCATTTTGAATAGCTTTTATGCACTTCGTATGCAGTTTTACAACAGCAAAATATTCTCAGATCCATTTCTCAAAAAAGTTCTGAAAAACTTTCCATTTTCTCATTCCCAATAACTTTCACCGAACGACATCGCTGACAAAATTCTCCGTTTCCCCCTGTCCCGCGATCCCCCTCAATTATCACCCAATAAATTCGCTCGCATTCTCCTCCCAGAAGGAGAAAAAGAAAAGTCGAAAATTTCGGCAGAACTGATCAGCAATGCAAATGTCGCCGTCTCTAATCAGATAATCGATCGGACAGGTTGCAGGAGTGAACTCGAGTCTGGGCAGTTCGTTGGCCGAGGAGTTCGCCCGGGGCGGCTGCCGCGTGGTCTGCGTGGATTCGGACCTGCATGCGGCGAAGGCGGTGGCGTCCCGACTGCCGCGCGCGTACCCCGCGGTGCAGAATGTGGGCCCGGATTACCACAAGTCGGGCGCGCCGGGGTCGGCGACCCGCACGGGCGCGTACGAGTGCAATCTCTACGACCGCGCGGACATTCAAATGTTCGCGCGCAAAGTCAAGGACGAGGTCGGCCGCGTGGACGTCCTTGTCACGTGCACGGGCGACGCCAATTGCGACATCTTCGAGACTGTGAGCCGCACGCTCATGAGCCACTACTGGGTTAGTAAACAACATCTGTGAAACTGTCGGAAAATACCACGGAAATGTCTGAAAACATTTGAAAAGCGCCCCTAAGTACATGGTATTTTTGTATACCGAGAATAATTTTTACTCATTATTGAGTAAAAAAAATTCCTGGCATATTCCAAACAAATATTCCTGGAACGTACCAAAAGTTCTGCTACGTTTTCAAAATGGAAAAATTTTTAAGATTTTTAAGTTTTTTAAGTAATGAAGCAAATGTTGTTAAATATAAAAAAGAACTTTTTTTTGGTTTTGTAAATATTCAAGAAATATTTTTTGAATATAAAAATATTTTAAATATATATATGTATATAAAGTGATTTGGGAGCCGAAATATAAACGCAAATTTCGTACTAATGTCACTGAGTCAGACAAATTCGCTAACTTTTCCAAAACGACACACTAATATTGTAAACAGTGAAATATTTCAAATCAGATCATCAACCCATCTCTCTTTCAAAAAAGTGGTTCTTTTTTGCTCCAGACTCCAGAATTCATTCTAAACTTGCTACAGCGTCTTTATCGTTATTTACCGATAAAGAAAGCTATTAATTGAATTAAATTAGCTCCAGCCACAAAGAGCGAAAGAAAATGAAAAACTCTGAAACACTGTCAAACTTTGCATTAACTAACGCCATTCCGGTTCTCGAACCAAACGCTCCCTAAAATTAGCATCAACTCCTCTCCGTATCAAAAACGACAAAAAACTCGAACGGCTCATCTTTATTCATAAGCCTCCAAGTGCAACATTAGTAAGACATACAGCTCCTAATCCCTAATTAATAATTTTTTCCGCCTATTTATAACTGCCGGATCACATTGCTTCTCGACAGTTTTTTCGTAAAAGTTAACACGATCGCAAAAAAAGGCACAAAAAGCAACCAGGAAATGACCGAAAATAACGTTCGCTCATTGCGGCTCGAAAATCAAAAATCGCCGCGGAATTAAAGTGTTTAATAAACATAGCATACATTATCCGGCAGAGCCAATATGCGATCGCATGATCTGTGACTTTTCTTCGAGGTCTCCCGAGGCGCATTAGCATACACGGCGTTTTGCGTATGTTAATGTCCATCCGTTATTGCGGCGATCCCCAAATTCGTTGGCAAAATCCGGATCCGCGCGAATCTTTGGCTGCGTCTATATTTGGCCGCTAAATCACTTTTTGTCGGATTTTTGTCGGGATTTTTTGCGTTAAGTGAAGTTGACTTTTTCAGACTATAATAACGTTTCTGCCGCTGCTATTGCTAAGTGGACGGGCAAATATTATTGGAGTGATACCAAGCATTTCGGCAAACGATGCGTATGCTGGCTCGAAAGCTGCCGTTGCAGGTATTATAATTTCATTGGAGTTTCTAAGAGACATATTTACGTAGCGGGAAAATTGTGTTATTTTTAATGAAATTTCTTTTGAACGAATTTCAGAAGGAATTTCATGTTTGCAATTTAATTTAGGTCTTTTTTTTAATAAAGTGGCAATGAAAAATATTTTTTAAATATTAGAGGCGTGTTTAATAAATGGTTTAATTAAATGTGTAGATATAATTTTAGCACTTTTATTTAAATTATAAAGAAAGTTAAAAGATAAAAAAAGTCAATTGAATTACATTAGAAGTGATGCATGTCACTGATGTTATAAAATAACCATTTTTTAGGTTGAATAACTTGGTTTTAAATTTCTGTGCAGTGATTGTTATAGTAATTTTTTCTTCGTATTTCTGAAATCGCCTTCCATTATTCGAAGGAAATTCGAAGGAATTACTAGGTTGTTGCTATTAAGCGATTAAAAGTAATTGATTAAAATAACCAATACTTAATGTTAAACAAGTCCATTCAAAGTTTGTTAGTTCAATTACTTTTTTGAACAGGGTTTAATTCCCAAGAAATATTAAATTTTAATCTCCTAGAAAATATAAATTTTTATTGCATAATTTCACAAAATCAAATAAATGATTTTAAAATAAGTTTCATTTTTTTAATTCATATGTTACTTTCCATAAGTTATTTTCCATGTAAGACTTTGAACTTTCCAGATTTCATCTTCCAAATTTCATCTACTTTTAGTCGACTAGCGCTAATGTGAATAATTGAGTCATTGTCAAGACTATTCGGTAAAATTCCAATTTGAATAAACACAGAGAATCGGCCATTTTATTGGTTCAAGTATATAGGAATGATAAAACCTGTTAGTAGTTACAATTGAAAAACCCGTACTTGCCAAATAGAGAAGCGTTTTTAAGACGAGTTAAAACATTATTTCTTTTTTGTGCTGCAAAATAATTACAAAGGAAATTAACTCATTCAGTTTTTTTATGAACTAAAATTTCGGTTGATTGTTCTGCGATTTTCGGAAATAATTGATATGTGCATGGTTAATCGAATCGTACACTCGGTTGTGGGAAAAACAGACAAATTCCATTTCCGAAACTAAGACTGCTAATGCGTCACGAGTGTTTCTTGGACGTACATTATTTGGAAGCTAAATAATCCCTGAAGTCAAAACGAGTTTTGCGCCGACTCATCCAACCGCATTTCCAGGAGAACGCATAATTCATAAGTCGCCTTTTTTTCGACGACTTTTTTCCCGAGAATACATCTTCTCGGGATAAAATGTGTTCAGGCGCACCTAATGAATCAAGAAAAAGTCTTGATAAAAAGGAACGAAAGTAAATACGCTTTTGCCGCCCCTTTTTCAACGGCATCATTTCTAAATCGATTCATATTTGCACAACTTCGTGCTAATATTTTGCTAGATACATATATTAAAAAATAAATCGCGAAATATTATTTGAGAATTTCCTATTCTTAACTCTATTATTGTAAACATTATTTTTCAAAATGATTGTAAAATAATTAAATTATTATAATTTAGTTCAGTTTATAAATTTAACGTTGAAAGTTAATAGTTAAAAAACAATTAAAATTATATTACATTAATTAAATTTCCAATAATTAAATAGATCAAGTTGACGGTTAAGTTGATATTAAAGTGATTGTTATGAATATTACAAATTAATATTCATAACAACAAACTAATTAATAAAATTAATTAATAAAATATTTAATTTTAATTTATTAATTTTAAATTAATTTCATTTTAATTAATTCTAAATATTACATTTTTGAATCATTAAGTTAGAAATTAAATTAATAGTTATATGTTTAAAAATCGTGAAATATTATTTTGAAGTTTCTTATTGTTATTCCAATTCAAATTATTTCAATTTAATTAACTTATGTATTAGTTAAGTTGGCAGTTAAATTATTAGATTTGTGTGAAATGTATTGCAGGTCTTTTGGAAAGTTTGGGCGACGTTTTCAGCAGCAAAAGTAGTCATCTCAATTTCATAGCGGTTTCTCCAAAAGCAGAAACGAGGTAGGTTTTGATTGCATGGCGCTGATTTAATTAATTCTCCAACAGAACATAAAATGTTATTATATTAGACGAACCTTTATAGATAAAATATACGTTATACGTATAATGTACGTGTATTATATATTCATTAGTTTTTTAAGAACAAAGTGTTCTATGAGGGTTGGCGCCAGGAGTTGATTTTAATTTGTATTTGACGGATTCCAGTAATACGAGGGAGAATGACCGCAAAATTGCGAAGGACATCGTCAAAGCCGTGCAAATGGGTCAACACAGTGTGAAAGCCAACTACATTTCGAGGATAATGTATAGAGTTAGGTGAGATTAAAGGCGCATTTGATTTCGTTAAAACTAATTTGAATAATTTCATCAATTTCTTTTCCTATTCATTTCATGCAGATGTGTTCGAAATAATTATAATTTAAATCATATCACTGCAGTGATATTATTTTCATCAGCGAAAATATATTAATTACTTTAATTAAGATTCACAAATACTTAACAAATGTAGTAAACAATTCTATAAGTATTAGTATAATATCGAATATAAATATTATAATATTTGTTCTAATATTTTCAAAATATATTTCATAACTGAACGAATAACAGAAATGATGAAAAATTGTTTCCATAATATTAAAATATCGATACAAATTATAAGAATATGGAAATATTAAACAATACTTTTTAAATATTTAATAAATATTCCTAGCACTTTTTTATATTCAGGCCTTTATTAAATTGATAAAAATAATTCAAAATATTATACTTCATACATTAATATCCTTATTCCATCGAAAAAAAACAAAATGCTTTAGATCAATTTAGATCAACATGAATTAAACGCCTCAACTGAATACAAATTTTAATTCCAAATGCCGTTGTTATTCGGGTAAACAATCGTCCAAACAACCGCACCGTTGATGATTTACATAACAATGTTTCTGCACATCCGAATTTAAGTCACGTTATTGAGCGAGAAAAAAAAATCGACACCATTTTTTTGGTCGAAAATTCGTCGATCGCGTTGCGCAATTGACGGCGATAAATTTGCGCGTTTATTAAGGATATGCAAATTGCGCGCTAATTCCCCGCGGAGAGCTAATATTATTTTAACCGAGGCAAACAGTTTGACGAACGTGCGCGGGATTATCCGCGAATCTTAACGGCGAAGCTGAATGCTGTAGTATTATTGCAACTTTTTTATTTGTCGTCCTCGTCTGTTGTTCAAGTGCAGTTACGTTTTATTTCAGCTGCGCCATTCACGGAGGACTCAGTTTTGTGACGCAGTACCTGGACTCATGAAAGACTGCCCGTTTTAGATTATGAAAATGAGAGAATGAGATATGTAAGGATGACTGTTGAGTATGAGGAAGATTTTTTAGACGACGTATTTAGATGTGTTAAGATGTGAGAAAACTTTGGACTGTGAGTGATTTGTGAGATTCTAAGAGGAAAATTTGTAATGATGTTGGAAACATTTTTAATTGTTTTTAGCAACTGTGGTGACAGAAAGTCTTCACAGTTGCTAAAGAGAATTGAACACGTGACCTTCGACGTCAAAGTTTAAGAGTATAACGACTCGGCCAAAGCAAGTATATTCCATGAGTCATTTAGTCCTAAGTTATTTAAGTTCTACTTCGAGTTTATTAAAACAACAGTAACGTTTAAATGGAACGTTTTAATGAGTTTTGAAGGTGAAATGAGTCTGGTCGCGCGATTATGCCTTCAGACTTCTGCGTCGAAGGTCGCAAGTTCATATCCCAGCTAAGTCGAAACAATTTCTTAACAGATTCATTGAAATATATTTTACTACATGTAATTGCAATTCTTAGAAATAATTTTAGACAAAATATTTCTAAGAATTTCATAAATTGGGATTTTTTCATTTCGATTTTTTCCGCAAATTGTAAATTGCGAAGCTGTCTAAGAAATTGTTTGAAGATGGTTAAAAATGTTGCAATGTGAGAAAAATGTAATAAAGCATTCTAGAAATTCTGAAAATCTCTCAAAATAGAAATATAAAGAAAGGTATTATTATTGTTCAGAGAGGATTTCAGAGACGAGAAGTAGCCGCCTAATAATTAGAATATTATTAACGGCTTAATTAATGGGTGGATCGATTTCTGGTAGAGTTCGGCTGAAGGTCGAGGATTAATTCGGTTTCGACTGGTTTAACGTGGTAATCCCTTGAGAGTAATGAGTAGACGAAATTAATATAATTTATTATAATCAATAAAAATGTTTCAATAATATCAAATGCTCGAGTGCAAAATTAATAATTCGAGTTTTAAATTGAAGTTGAAATTATTGCAAAATATTTATAAAACATCCCTAATAGCACGAATAATTACTAAATATGTACAGGAAATGTACTAAATATTTTAACATTTAGTACATCTCGTTAGTAAATATTTTACACAAACTTAGTAAATGTTTCGTGATATTAAGGTTATTCAATTGCGAAATTATTTTAAATAAAATTAAATTTGACATTCAGAAATTGTTGAACTTCAAAACTATAATTCTTTTCTGTGAACTTAATTCCTTTACTTCGTGTATTGAATTTATTTATTAAATTATCAAATTTTTATTCTCCCGTATCCAATAATGATTCAATTTACACAATTCTATTTTCTAGTTTGGTTTGTTAGTTTGCATCGATCAGAATTTTGTTTATGAATGATTAATTAAAATGCCTAACAATTAAAATTCGGCACCATGCAAATTATTTTGAAATGGATCAGTGTATATTGCTGAATTTAGTTGTGTGATTGTATAGGATTAATTATGTAATAAATGCAATGCAAATTAATTGAAGCCCTGCTAATTATTTTATTAGTCGACTGTTAATTATGAATTTATTTTACAAGGAATATTAAATGCACCTATCGCAATCTCTCTCAACGAGATAAAACTGCAATAAGTACAATATATTCCAACCGTGAATCGCATTGCAATTTCAATTTATGATATCTTTCATTAAGATTCCTTCAAAATAATAATGTCGTAAAAGCCATAAATCGATTACAGAAAATTATTCGTTACACACGAAATCAATTAAGATATTCCAACGAAAACATTTTAATCAACGAACCGGATTTCTGTAAATTTCGCCTAGTGATAGATCGTTAATTTCCGCCTATCTCTACTGGCATTGAATAGTCACTTACAGCGAATTGATAATAAAAATGCCTTTCACCAATTTTACCAATTGAACCATAAAACTTTGGACTGGGTTAATCATCTGGAAATAACAAACCTCTCTTTTTTCTGGAAATACAGTAGAAACTCGCCTAACTGACGTTCGCCTAACGAACTACTCGTCCAACCGACGTGAAAATCACTCGTCCAACCGACCGACTGCCTCAACAGTTACCCCCACTCTTATCGGTCACGCGCGTCTGTTTGTCAACGTCAATTGTTTTGGAGGTTATGAAAAACGGTGCGAACCTACCACCATTACACCGACGCACATATAAGCTAACGGTGGAGGGGATAGCGGCGTGTCTCCTATCGCCGTCGGTTGGGCGAGTGAGCGAGGCAGACATTAGGTTCATTAGGCGAGTTTCTACTGTAATTTATTAGATTGACATCTGATAAACTATACGTTATTTATTATAAAAATCGTCTTTATTAACCACTTTGAATTCAAAGTAAAAATTGTCTTTATTAACCACTTTGAATTCAAAGTCAACTTCATTTCAAAGTTTCGTTTAATTGATTTGATTTCAATATCTGAGAACCCCACCCACGGTTCAAGGTCCGAAATAAAAATCTTCGATTCTACGATTGACAGAATAAAGCTTGTAAACTCGAGAAATCCGATGAAACTATCCTCGTTAAAAGAATCTGTAAATTCTTGTGAAATGTCATTAAAGTTCGTGTTAGAACTAATAGAATTGAATTAAAATTTTGTCCATGCTAATCACCAATTAAATATTGAACTATATGGAAAAATGATAATTTTCTGAATTATGAAAAGTTATCACTTAGTCCAATTGTAATCAATAGTGGTATTTCCTATGAAAAGCAATATATTCCTGTTTAAAGCAATTGCATTTTTTAGTTCATTTAATTTTAATGAATTCCTATTAGTCAATTGCAACTATTAGTCAAATAAGCAAGTTTGCGATTCTTTCCTATTGATTAATCAGATCGAATAAACTTCAATAGGTAAACAGTATGGACAAAGTTATTAATTACTATTAATTTACGTAATAATATCGAATGGATGGTTTTAACTAGAATATGCTAAAACGATTCTGTGGTTTTGAGGAAAAACCACTTAAGTCACTTTTTCGTGATTTTGAGATTGTGATTTCTGCCCTTAACCAGTTCCGTCCAAAAACGAGACTTAACTGATTTTTCCTTAAAACCACATAATGACTTCGACTAGTCCCGCGAACTAGATTAAGTATACTAAGCCTTTTGTAATAGATTTGTACAAAACGAAAATAAAATAAAAAGAAAGAAGATAAACGCAAATAACAACTCGTGCCCTCTCGACTTGTTTAATAACTTTTATTAAACAACGTATAATGAAAAAGGTTGCGTGAAATCAACAAAAGTGCAAGGGTTACATGAGGTCAATCATATATAATAAAATTCTCTCATTCTGCTTATTTATTATCAATAACATTCATTTGTTTCATTTATTTCTTGTTTAGTACTGCTCATGTAAGATGCGCGCACACGTAAACCTTCAAAAGAGTACATTGTTACCAAAAAGTCGAACTTGTCTTCTTTGAAAAAAATGTCACCGCGGTGCCGCGGCGTCGAACGCCCTTAGTCGAAAAAAGTCCGCCTCGAAAAGAACCGTGGAAAGAGCGTTACTTGGTTTTTTGGTAGGCTTTTTTTGCGTGTTCCACATGAAAGAGTACTTCGCGGTCCGTCGCGGTTACGTATTTCGACTTCCCCTCGTCCGCTCGATATGTTCATTCTAGCAATCGTTAAATACAATCGTCAACTCAGGAGACAGTCAATCAATTCGATACGCTGTGCTGGAACTTTACGAAAACGACTACAAAATCAAAAGTAATTCTACATCGAGAGAAAAACTTTGTAATCAATGTTTTTATAAAAATCAATCCTAACTCTATAACTAAAAAACCGTCTCTTTGCCGAATTCCACGCAAACGAAGCGATGATTGCATTTGTTTCGGAATTATGCATGATTTTGCGATCAAAGTTGATCTGCTACCCAAAAGTTCCCCTTTCCTCCGCATTTTAGGGTGGTTCCGGCACAGCGTATTCAGCGCTTCGAACAATGACAGTGGCGATTCGTTGATCGGGAGGTCGTCCCTCCGCGACCTGGCGCCGCGACGAATTTCATGTAAACGTTACACCAATAATTACGAATATCATCTAGCTCGAGTGTAACTATCACAGATACCTGTATCTTTCAATTTCGACGCGTGGCGGCGCGCGGGTCGCATCGGGCCGACGCGAATCGATAAGTGACTAGCGAACGCGACAAACAACTTTGTACAACTACACGCCAGCTAACGGAAAACGAACGAACCAATGGCAAACCTCGGATTCGGCCAAGTTGCTCGATCGAGTACCCTTTCATGCGTGTCTGTGTGCGCGTATATAAATATTTCGCCGCGAAACAACGGAATCTTCCCTCGTTAAAATCACCCATTCGACACGATTAACAAGTGTAATGGGAGTGAATCGTTACTTTGTCCAATATGCATATTAACGTTTATTCAATCAATGGGAAAGAATGGTTCATAAAAGTTTGACCAATGGGATCAATAGTTAAAATCCTATTGCTTTTAATAGGAAAACCCACTATCGATTACAATTGGACAAATGATCTTTTTCCCATAGATCGATTTTCAATAGATGATTAAATGGACACATTTCTGATTCACTCCCATTAGTTGCAATGAGAATTTAAGGTTTTCAAATGAATGGGGTTTTTAAGGAGAGTTGGCTCCGATAAAAACAATCGACCAATCGCACGCACTCTCGAAGACCGTTTAATCCCTCCCCGTAACAGCTTAATTACACTCGTAGTATCATCCGCGTCGCTCCGTCTCGCTCTCTCGCTCGCTCGTTTCCCCGTTAAAATACATAATCTACAAACATCGAAATTTCATCGAGGACAAATCAAGGCTCGCAATCACACACAAAACGTAAGAACGAAAGAATGTATGGTACACAGATTGTTCGCGTATAAATGTGGTATTAATAGTATGGCTGTCCAGTGTTCCTCGCGTGAATCCGCCGTCATGGAGACACAGAAATACAGAACGTCGTCGCGCAAATGATAAGCCGTTCGCTCGCGTCCACTCGGTCTTTTTAATCTTTTTGCCGTCGGTTTTGACAATTCGCAATTATAAAATGACGATAACAATAACAAGGTAGTCGCAATCATAATTCTAATGAGAATAATTATAATAATACTGAAACTTTGTTTTAAGTATGACTTTGTGCGGTGCATACTATAGCAATCGCTTGTTGTTTCAAGGGGCAGGGGGAGGACGGGGGCTACTCCTTCGGTAACAAAATGCAAGTGTAAAACTTATGTCGTACGTTAATACTCCTAGGCTCGAAGGTCCAAACCAACCAGATGGAATTATTGTCATCTAAATCCGCGACGAGGCGAGGGGACCGGGGGAGGCGGCTAACGCAAGACCTCGCGTTCGCCTCGTCTCAAGAATCAGTCGGTCGATGATGAAACAATGATTGATGCGGTGATATCGGTTCCGTTCACTTCGTTCATCCTCTTTCCTCGCGACATTTCGGTATCTGTATGAGCATGCTCGTTTTCTCGATTGGGATCTCATGTTTGCCAACGCCATCTGGCATTTTTCATCGTATACTATATTTGTGTATAGTAAATACTTTTAAATGAGATTTCAAAGTTAAAATGATGAACAAAAATATATTTTCATTCAAACTTAATTTGAATTTGAATTGATAAATGTTCATTCTTCATTCAAACTAACTTGGAAAAAGTACATTTTCATTAATCCGATTGACTTTGAATAATTTTTCATTCATCATTTATCAAGTTTGGTAAAATTTGATTGAACTCGTTTTCCGATCAAATTTTACCAAAATTTTTTTTCTAAATGCTTTTTTTCAAAATCAGCCGACATGTCAGATCCCAATGATATTTTCGTTAGTTTGTTCTTCCACCTCCTGCTTCTTCTTCGTTATCTCCATTTCTTAGTCTTTGTCTTTCTCGTGATTTGTTAGTGGTGTAAAGACGCGACGCGCGGTGCGTTGCTGCGTAAATAACAAATTTGTCGGGGCATTTTATACAGGGCCGCGCGCCGCTCACCGATGAGATGAGGGGGTAGGGCGATGAAACACAAAGCTCTTACGATTGTTACGATACACTTGCGCTTGGGTTATACGGTGAGATGACTCTGCGTTCGTTTAATTAGATTACTGTGTGACTCCGCGATGCTTGTCGTTCAACTGGTATTCTTTGTCGCTGCTCGTTCCGGTTCTCGTTTTACTCGCTTGGTTTCGTTTACATTTTGAATAGCTGGGGAGAGTTTGGACTAGACGTGATGGGGCTGGAGGTTTGGAAGCCTCGACGAGCTCGATCAGGATTTCAGGCTGTTCGTTTCTTCAGGCCGCCTCTCGGTACCGACTCGCAACAAATTCAAAAACTCCATCTCCAACACCTGCCTTGCCTGAAATTCGACGATTTATTATTAACATGGCTGTAATTTTTTTAATTTAATTTAATTTTGATTCTTTTGTGATATTTTGGTGAACATTTTGGGGACTGTAATTTCGATATATCGACGTTTTAATTACATCTATATTTCACAAATTACGCATAAAAATAAATAAAACTGATGATAAAAACTCGTGTTTAGAGAATAGTTGGTCTGTTGCGTACTTGGGTATTTTGCGTCGGTATTTGCAAAGTTAGCGCAAAACTGTTGGCATCAAAGCTGTCATCCAGGCCTATGAGAGCACCATGCACCCCCGATTCTATCAGATTGTTTCCGTACTCCTAAAACAAATCATTCGATTACAATGTTGATCATTTGGTATTTCAATTCCAATTACATTTAGGAATAGAACTCTTCCATTCTTCTAAATTTAATTACAGAGATGGTCTCAAATAAATTTCCTTATTTTTGTATGAAAAATACTTATCTAGACAATGAACCAATTGTTAAACTCTTTTAAATTGCATTTTCTTAAATTTTCAAATTCGTTTGTGTCACTTAAGGACCATCGAAATTAACCATCTCCTGTTTAATCCAAAATCGCACCTTTAGACCAATCGACTGCACCCATCGTATGACACGATCATTGCTCCAGACCATAACATCCACGTTCGCGCTTTCAGCCATCTGTCTTCTCTCTTCTAATTGTTGTCTATCAAAATTTAGTCTTTTTAAACAAGAAATACCATACTGTAAACTTGTCCTGCAAAACAAAAAACGCACATTAATATTATATTTGACAAACCCAAGTATAAAATATATTAGTGTGAAATAAATTTGACATAAATTTCGTGTAAAACATTGCTCGCATGTCTGGAATTATTTAACTGGAATTAAAACAAATTTCCTTTTCCAGAATTCAAAATTCTTCCAGATAATAAAATCATCCACTTTCCTTTGAGGAAAGTGCATGATTTTCATTTCATTATTCCCGATTCCTCTATTCGTGTCTGTAAAATATTTGTTTGCCGATGTAGACGGTAGATGGCGTTACCTATGAAAACTGTCAACCATTCGAAGTTGACCACGAAGGTCCTTTTTCGTAAGGTGGTCTAACATTCTGGCGTCTACAAGGCACTCCATGAAGGTAGACCGATACTGCGGTAAGCCAAGACTCGGCAACCAAATGTTGCCTATCCACTCGTGATTCATCTCGCCGAATGCCAGAGTGGTGCGAGAAGTCTTTGGTGCGGATGGGCTCGTTAAGGAAACCATCTCCTGTATAGCTAATCTTAATTTCAGTCGGTGCAGAGGATTGCTGCAACAAATTAATAGCCGTTTTTCAGTTCTGAGGCGACGACCCCACTTTTATGGCACAAAAACGAAACAGTAAAGCTTTATATAGAGCCTTAACTTTTTGTCACGTTTTTTTCTTGTTTCAAAGTCAGTTCATTGTAATTATGGAATAATAGTGGTTAATAGAGTGTGTTGTAAAACAGGGTTTTTTGTGTGGAAAAACTGGCTAATTATAATGTCAGTTGAAGAAATATATTTTTATATCTTTACGACGTTGTTTATCGTTTCCATGAGTATTTGGAATTTTGTAATTGTGAATAGATTAGAGTTTATAAATGCAGTTGTGTTTTATGTTTTTTTATATTTTAATAAATGTGTTAAACATTTTTTATTGAACAATTTTTTTATTTTAATTTTTTTTTTACCTGATTCCTATTTCACGTTGTATTTCCGTATCACTAAGAGCGCTCATAATCGCGCCACTCTTGACATTCGCTCGACACGCTGCGACGTACCAAGCGGGCATTCCCACCCAAAGCTCTAACCAGGCGACTATCGTCGGGCCATTCCACAAGGCAAAAGGCGTACCGGCTTTCATCGCCTCGGCGAGCAATTCGTGTCGTGAGGAATCCAGCATACTGTGGCAAATGAAACCAGATTTTAATTATCTTGAGATTTCAATAAAGACGTCATGACAATAAAACCGATAACTGTACAGAGTAGTCCTATTAAACTGTGTTCTTTAAGAAGACAACCTTGTTAGAAGGATGCCTCTAAAGTGAGAACTTTAGTGACTTAAAGAGTCTACTTATATATTTTATATAAGGCAGATATTTTTCTAAATAATAAGACGCGTTCGTCTTTTGTTCTTAATTTTTTCTCAGTTTAATTGAATAATAATAATTTATTAAATAATAATAATTCACTTAAAAAGTTTTATTTCATTTAGAAACTCCACATTCCCTACTTGCCCTCCAATCTGACTATACCTCTTCTTTTTCCTACGATCGAAGTCACTTTTTCCACCCAGCGTGCCAGACAAAGAGATGTTCTCCCCATAGTCCGGATCTGCTAATAATGGTGTGCTGGTTCCCATTCCAGACATATCTCCACCCATGCCAGAATCTTTCCCCTTGATCTGAAAGAATTCACCAAAATGAGTCATCCACTTCAATCATAGCCACTTGTACTTCCTATCATCTCACATGTCCTACCCCTTGGCTTAGTGGATCAAGATATAGAATGTCCCAAAAGTTTGGAAAGATCATATTTAATGAATAAAACGATTTCATGACATTTTTCATCAGATATGGAAAGAAGGTACCACATTCCATATGGTTTTTCATATGTAGTTTTAAAATATTCCAAATGAAATGATTATGGAACACCTTATGGGATACCAGCTCATACTGAATTTTACATGGAGTACCCGAGGAGATATCTCGTAAGGAATTCTATATGGAACACCTTACGCTATACCTCTTCGAATACAATTCTTAAAGTAATGCCTTATGGAACACCACCTCATATCGAAATCTACATCAAATACGATAGGAAATACCTTATGGGACACCCCACATGGTATTCCAGCTACAATATGAATTGGCATTCCATAAAGAATATTCTCTTCTGGGATTCCTTTACAGGAATTCTCAATGGGATATACCCCAATCGGAATTTCACATCAAGTATCATCAGATTTAAAATTCCATATGAGATACTTGGATAAAAACTCTTGTGATCCCAATCCCAGACTTTCAGAACCCTTCTCCAGACTTTTGGAACACCTCCTGCATAAAGTTATAAATACAACTAAAATTTCCTAGACAATGACCTTTTCTTTTTTACTGAAGAACCTGCCCAGACTGCTTTTAATGCCCTTCTTCTTCTGCGCCGCCGCGACGGCCGCAGCAGTGGCTGGGCTCATGCTCGCCTGCATGTGCTGCAGATGCGAGCTGGACAGCTGTCCAATCGGCAGTCCCACGCCGAAATTGTTCTTGTGCAGGCTGTCCTGGCTGCTGTGACGCGAAGACAAGGGGGAAGGAGGAGTCCCAGAATTGAGTGCGCCGTTGTTATGTTGCCCATGCCTGCTGCATGGTACGCTAATCTAGTCTCTATCTCTACTCTATCCATCTGCCACCATGTATCGAGTTGGCGCACTATCGTTCCACGTTCTTGGAACACTTTTTACCGAGAAAAGCTCAATTTCTTTCATCAACCGCCCGATCAACCGCAAAACCGGAAGTGCCTTCACCTCCAAGGTCCAACTCGATACACGTAACAACGATAAGCACAATAAAGTATGTATAAGCATGTTATGCTCGGCGGACTTCCTCGCGCTGGTTTCCCAGTCGAAACAAGTGGGAAACTTTGTCGCTATCGGCGGAAGTCCGCGAGCATGCGAAATACCGTGATTCACGGGCAAACGTATGCACAGAGAAAACATGGTGGCTAAGCGGCAATGTCGCGTGAGCTCTGCAAAAAGTTGTTGACTTCTATAACAGCGGCTCTAATTACGGTTAAGACACTCGCAAGGGAACTTAGAAGCCCAACTTAGCGGCACTACTTCGTTCAACTTGTAGACTGAGCCTATGCCACATTGCGAAGGACGAAATAAACTGGGGATCAGTGATGGGATATCGGGGACGCAGTTCCACCCCCAGCACGCAGGTCACAGTAACCGATCTTCTGTCTCTCTATGTCGTATTTCGTTGCTTGGCGTTCGGTGAAAACTCTCGGCTTGCGGCTTGTTTTCAAATTGCGCTAGACAGATTTTCGGTGAGATTTCAATGCAACAATGATTATTATCAATAAACGTGAGTTTATGGTTGAAGAATATGTGTTCTGCAATTGTATCGTACAAATATAATTGAGAACATAATTTATTTTCAGGACGGACGAAACACATTGTTTAAATAATTGGTTTAACAACCATTTTTTTAAACAATTTCATAAAACCACGCCGAACGCCGAGCGACGAAGTACGACGTAGAGAGGCAGAAGATCGACTGCTCAGACCCGCATGGTGAGGATGGAGCCACATCCCCGATATCCCACCACTGCTGGTGATCAACTTTGGAAACCTAGTTGAATACGACTTTATATGGGAACAAATCCTTGTATGTATTACATTTATGCATGTGTTTTTTACAGCTGTTTTTGAAAAAGTAAACGCGATTGTTTAGGGAGAAGTTTATCCAGTTTCAGTTTTTCTGTTTGTAAGCATTGGAAGAAGACAATCAAGAATTGTTTTTATTCAATGTTTGTATTTTGATCGTTGTCCTTCTTCAATCAATCTATTTACTGTTTTGTTTATATAGTTTGCTGTTGAGAAAGTACATTCAATTGTTTTTCTAAAGTTAATCCAGTTTTTCTGGTGTTTTTTGCAAACATTGGAAGAAATCAAACGAGGTTTGTTTTGGTCCAGTGTTCGCATTTTGATGCTTTTCACGGTGTGGATAGGAGACAGTGTTTACTTCTGAATCAAAAGTCTCTAGCGTCAAGTGAGCAAACTGATGATTCATCGGATACATACGACTTTGAGAAAAAATCGATCAGTCTGTGGACATTGAAGAATGAAAATTAATAGGTTGCGTCGCGATTTTTGGGCTTGGGAGCCTGCGAGGAATCCATTATTTTAAGAGTTCAATGTTAGTAGTGTTTTGAAGAGAAAATTAAAAAAATTGTGGTGTTTATGCTGTTTTGATTAGTATGTTTTTCATATTGTATAGGATTATTGATAGCCATTTGGAATGTTATATATAGAGGTAACTACAGAATTGACTTTCGAGTGGGTTTCTAATGATTTCTATACAGTTTCTGATGTTTTCTAAATGGATCTAATAGAATGGAGTCCCTCGCAAGTTCTGCCAGACCACTTGGCTCTCAGAACGACGCAGCACCTCTGTTTTTTTGATCGTTTTCGCGCCGGGAAATCTCTGGACTTCGTAAGTTCCCTTTTCTGCACAAGAGAGCGGTGTTCGTTGCGGATTGGACAAATTTGAAGGAACATTGAATTGCCATTCGAGTCTCGCTCTGATGCTGCGTAAGGCTCGTAGGGATATCTGCGCTTGAGTGGAAGCGCTGGGAATCAATGTTGGAAGAAACATTACAATTACTAAACTGGATGGAAACGAACGATTTCGGCTCAGATGACTAAATCATTAATTAAATGATTAAATCAAAGAAAGTCTTTGATTTGGAAGAAGTTGAACTTTCTAGATTTTTAGACTATGCATCCATAATATGGAATCCCACATGGAATCTCATATGGGAGACTATCAGATATAGCACAGATTTTCATATGGGATGCTATCTGATATGTAATATAACATCACTTAAGGTGTACTATCTAATACCTAATATGGAATTCCATATGTAATCTCATGTAGATGGAGTTCCAAATGGTATCCCTTATAAATACTATCTTACAGCGACTCCATATGAGAATATGAAATTTCATATGGAATATTGGAACCCCATATCTTCTTTCTTCGACGGGGGTTCCAAAAATGGGCTAACAGATTTTTTTGTTTTGAAGGGTTGAGTCGAGGTATGAATAAATTGTTACTGTGGTTTTCGATCAGATGAAAAATAAAGGCGAAGATATTTGTCGACGGTAATTGCGGAATGTTGTCTAGAATTTCAGGAAGCAGATTGTTCTCTCTGATGGGGAAAGTGGACGTTGAGTTACCATTGAAGTCAGGCCTGTTCGGTTCAAATCTGCCCATTCCGTACTCGTGTAAGCCACACATATATGACGTGCAATAAGAAAAACATGCTTCATCGAAATTGTTAATTAACCTGTGCATCGCATAGGCGCCACCGCCAAATCCGCCTTGTCCGGTTCGTCTGTTAATGGGAATGAAACAGATCGCGAAAAGCATGGGTGTTAGTTTTGTTAGAATCGACGAACGTGTTGACTTAAACCGATGAGTTACAAAAGATGACTCTTGGAAGAGACGATAGATTGTTTCGAAATATATCAGAATTGTTTTGATAGTTTAAAGAAATGGATTTAAATGATTAAATCTTTAATAGTGAACCAATATTTTTGCATTAGTATTATTTTGGGAATGAGAATAGAATTAATTGTATAGCGAATAGACACTCCCTTTATTTTTAGAAGAGCATGTAATTTCAAAATAACGTTACATTGCATTTAGAGCTGTATCGTTACGTGTTAAGGTATTTTATAACATTTATTTTCGAGTAACTACATTCGTGAATTCTATCGTTTCGCATCGTTAGCATCGCAAATGTATAAAAACATCTGATACCGACCACGAATTCTTGCATTACGAGAAAATGTTATTGGATGAAATAATGTGATAAAAGTAATTGTTTGTAAACGTT
The DNA here is from genome assembly GCA_022817645.1 of Ceratoteleas bidentatus. Taxonomy (NCBI): domain Eukaryota; kingdom Metazoa; phylum Arthropoda; class Insecta; order Hymenoptera; family Scelionidae; genus Ceratoteleas; species Ceratoteleas bidentatus. The sequence goes on from JABFPB010000014.1 coordinate 44,770, forward strand.
GTTAATATTAAACATTTTAATACGAAAGGAGTTTTACTTTGAACGTTTAATTTAACAATTCGTAACAAGCATGAATTATATATAAAATACGTAACTTCATGTTTTCATTTATTGAAGGCAGTTCATTTGAATGTTATTTAAATTTGATTTATTATCTAAAGATTTCTTTTTAGATTATTTTTAATCAAACCGTTAATAAAGGTATATCCATCCGAAACAATTTAATTGCAACTTTATGACATTATTTGCAATGTAAGCAATTTTCACCTGATATCTCAGTCTTAAATGTTTTCGTGCAACTTTGACATTCACCGTCTAAATAGCCAATAGCCTTGAATGTCTGCCAATTCTCAACAAATTTACAAAAGAATAATAAAAATCAATGAAAAATAAAAAAAGAGAATTTGTTCTATGTAATTTACGTAACGCTTGTATTAAAGTAATAAACTTTTATTCATCTTTGTCCTTCATTTATTCAGGAAAATAAATGATATTATACGTTATCTTTCTTTGAAATTTCTTTATATAAACTCAGACCTTTTGTAAAATTGGCTGCATTGATTGCATTAATTACAACATCGAACAACCCATCGTCTGAGTCCAAGTTTCATGGTTATTGCACACAAATGTCTTTATGCAAACATTCATATCTTTAATACGCGTATTTTTATTACAAACACATCAGTACTTTTGATAGAGTCGAACATTTGTTTATCCAAACAGATGTTCTTATCCAAAGTATCACTCCCTGTTGAAAAGTGCCATTGGTACCAGTTCTAATTACATCTATCTGGTTAATAACACTGTTTTCCCTAAGAAAAACAACTGGGTTGAAACCATACATGTAATTTGAGTCTTGAAACAATTGTGGATCTTTGGTTCAAGTATCCATCCTCTATTTTTTTATTTAGATGGGTTCCATGATTGGAATTTCTAGATGGGTTCCAAGTTTGGAATTCCTAGGTGGGTTCCATGAAGGGATTTCATGGATAGTTCAAGCATCAAACTTGAACCAAGCTTCGTTCCACAATGGTTTCCAGAGTCAAACTCCATTTATGGTATTTTTGTTAGGGTTCACCCTAAACTATGTTTCAGTGATTTAGAGATAATTATGGAACAGTCTAACAACTTAAAATGTACCCAGATCGTACCATAATTATGGAACACCTGGCAACAATGTGTTCCAATGCTTCCTCTACAGCTTCTGACACTATGCCTTCATGGTTCAATAATTTCTAATGGCATTTTCCAAATGGGAGCCTCTTTCCATACATCCAGCCTCCATACCTTCTCAGTTCGTCCTGGCTATGTGCCAGCGCCTGAACCACTCGTTCCAGCTTCATCGAGCGCGCCGTCAGCGGGGAGGCGGCCTCACTCCCGCTGGCGATGGTGTCTCTGTCGCCCGCCAGGTGGAGGTCCTCGCCGGACAACTGTAACTACCCAAAACAAGTTCCATCAGGTTCTGCTGCCAACCAGAAGTCGAACCACCAAAGACAAAGAACACAGTACACTCAGAGGTCTCAGAGGGACTTCGTCGACGGATCTTCCGGGGCGTCCTCTAGGACAGCCGGAAGGTTCGGGCGTCGAAGTCGGAACAACGTGCACAGACAGTGATAGCATGCAAGTCGCGGGAATAATCGCGTCAAACGGCGTCACAGCTACAAACCTGGCTGGAAGGTAGCGATTCGGACATCTGACCCGGACTGGCCAGATGGACCCCGTACTGGTGTAGGTGGGCCGGTGACATTGACGCCGGTGCCTGAAGAATACGTGTTCGTTCGTTTAAATGGCGCTGCACGTGACTTCGGGTCTGATTTGCGGTCAGGTTGACGACGAGTCAGGAACGGTCGGGGAAAAATGGTTTGGTTCAGTAGCAGCTTCTTTTAGGAAAGGAAGTTTGAGTTTTTATTTAAGTGTGTACGGTGTTGACTATTTTTGGATTCCTAGATGGTTGGAGTTGCAAGGTGTTCCATATGGAATTCTAAAGTGTTCCATGTGGAAATCAAGGTGTACCAAATGGAATTTTAAGGTGTTTCGTGTAGAAATCAAGGCTTTCCGAATGACGTTCCATATGGAATTCCAAGGTATTCCATATGGAATTTCGCATTGATAAGAAAATTGTAAACAAATTGAAAACCTTGAAGTTAAAGCCTTTCATTAGCCTTCTTATTAGGGCTATTATATTATAAAGAATACAAATATAGAAATACTGGCAAAGGATAAAAAATAAATACATTTCGTGCTTTCGTTTAGTTAAGCTTTTCAATGAATCTCCATCAATATATAAAATAATATTAACCACTATTTACTACTAAAATTATCTCAAGTTTGTGTTTCTTAATTTTCACGTAACTTTGGAGACTAAAAGTAATAAATATCATCTATAAATTACAAAAGCATTTGCAATAAAAATTCTTTTCCAAAGGAATTTGTCTGGAATGGGGACTGGAATATCAGTTTCTAAACTCAGTGCAACCAGGACTTCCGAAATTGAGCTGCTACTATTTCCAAACTATTTTTCCCTGCAAAACTTGATTCGCTTGGATTTGCTTAATGTAATATCCCAACGCGTCTGTCGCGATTCGGCGCAAAGGTTGCAGTTGCGCCTGTCGCATTCTTTCAGTCTTTGTCATCCCTTGTTTCGGGTTGCAGAGGAGTCTCTCGACTTGGAGGATATCGCGAAATTGCACCTTCGATGCATGCAGAGTTATCATCTAAGGTACCGGTCATCGTCACTCTGAGATTTTATGAAACTCGAAACGTTTCGAAATTTGACACTTGCCACTGTGTACTGTGATAAAAATCAAATACAAATATATATCAAACCATTTCCTGCTTTTTTTATTTTAAAGTACTGTTCCATAAATGTAAATAGCATTGATTTACACATTCAGGTTTTAGTGAAGATCACCGGTTTATAAACAGGATGACTTTCTGTAAATCCTAATCTATCTGAATATAAATTATCATTATTTTGTATTAATCTCATTTTATTAAATCTAATTATAACATTTTTTAAATTTAAGTTTTAAATGGATTTAATCTAGGGACATTTTGTATTAGGAACTACTTTGCTAACATAAACGTGCAGTTAAATATGAAGCGATAAGGTAAAGAAACGAACATGTACTTCAGGCAAAATAAAAATGGTAAAACGCCAAAAGTAACAAACCGTGCACACTACCAACTAGTCGAGAATATATTTTTAAACTAAACACATATCTGACAAATAATTTCAAGGGTTGAGGCTTTGTGGGAGCAGATCTTGTCCCGTCCATCAGTTAGTGTTCACTTCGAAGCAGAACAACAACAGAACAAACCAATGATGATAAAAAGCGACTCAAACCATCGCAGGCTCAACGACTTTCTACACCTCGACAACTCAACGAAAAATTTCGATGTCGAGGGAACCAATTGATATAAACCAACAAAGCGAGTTGGAAAAACAAAAAGCTTTTTTAAATCAAGAATTTACGTTTCCTTATTTTACTGCAACTGTCAATAGTATATAGTAAGAAAGCAAATGAAAAAACAGAAGTATTTCACTGAGAGAAATGTCTTTGAACGATATCTCCTTCAAGTCCGAATTTGATGGTAATCGGACTTTAATTAAATTACAATCGGGTTCAATAAAATCATTATGTTATTGAAAAGTCTGTCTTTTGAATAAGAATTTTTAGTTTCAAAGCATACAATGTTTATTAAAGTATTAATTCATTGGAAAAGAGCGTCTAATTGAAACACTAATTGTTTTATTGAAATTAATATTTGTATTCTACTAACTAAGAATGTCATTTTAACTCAACAAGAAGAGCTCAAGATTATTATTTCCGAAAATAAAATAATATTTGCTTTTATTCCAAGTGATACTATAGAAATAGCGCAAAGTATTCGAATTTATATTTTTTTAATTTAAACCACCAATTAACTCCCATTCAAAATGCATGCAAAAACCTAAATGCAATATTTCTCTTATAACAAAAACCCTAAAAATCCAATAGAAAAATTCCTCATCCAATTAAACAATTCCCTCATTCATTTTGTTATTTGTTTTCTCTTTATTGTTTCTTTATGTGAAAATTCCGTTCTAAATTCACTGACAATCATCCCAACTAATTAATTTCGTTAGGAGCCTGCAATTCCTAAACATTATACATAATAACTTAAATATTTTGCGCTATCACCATAGTGTCACCACAAAGTCATTTTCAAGAGCGTAGGAATTCCGGGACATTTTTCTCAGCTCGTCCGAATTACTCCAAGAAGCGTAATCATGCACCGATTCGAGTTTCACGAATCGAAATTTCGCCGCGAGCGTGCCAATGTATAGCAAGGGGGGCGGGGTTGGAGGGACGCCAGTCGGCTCCGACAATGCCTCGTATGGTTCGACGGCCTGCACTTACAGTGTGGTATTTGTGCAAGTAGTCTCGGTTGGGACTGTGATGCGACTTCGGGGTGGATCTGCCGCTGAGCGGAGGCGAGGCGCGTTCGAGACTGCGTCCGCGCGCGAGCAGGTTCATGTGCTCCCGACTGCCGACCCGCGACTCCAATTCCTCGGCTCGCGCCTCGGTGCTCTGCTTCTCCTCCTGCAATTCAAATGGCATTCAAATCTGCCGAACGGGCAAAGTGATTCCCGATGGGGGAGTCATAATTCTGAAATCTCATAACTTCAGAATGATGAGATTGTTCAATTTTGTAAGGGGGTCTTTTAAAAAGAAAAAAAGGTGAAATAATTAAAAAAAAGGACAGATTTTTTGGGTTGATTAACACCCTGATGAAAATTTACGTACATTTTTTGTATGATTGATCTACGTACATAAATTAATGTGTCCCTTTTTTCTGCGTTTGAATTTTTTTACAAGCATTTGAATGAAATGTTTGTAAATTTGTTACGCGAAAAACATTTTTGTTATATGTATGCAATTTGGAAATGTTAATATATTTGTTTATGAAATTGATGTAGATTTTAAAATAAAAGGGCCAATGTCGTAAATTTTAAGATTAGACTTGTAAATGGTTGGAATTATTATTTATATGAATTTTGAAAGATCTTAATAATGTGAATTTTCATTATAACTGACTTTAAAACGATCAATAAATGTGTAATTAAATTTTTTTTCTTCATTGCTTTCTAAGATAAAATAATATTTTATAAATTTAAGAAAAACTTTAATTCTATTAAAGTGAGTACTAAAAAGTAGATACGATTTAGTAGATAATTCGAAAATAACTGCTCAAGTTTTCGAGCAAGTTTCTCTGTCAATTTTCAATTAAAAAATGAATTTAAAATTTAAATGCGGCTTTATTCTTCGATTTTTTAAATTTACCTAACTGATCTCCAAATCTTACTCGTGATATTACATATATAACAAAATACAGAGTTTCATAAATAACTAACAATTGTTAAGTAAAAAACAATTAATTTACTTTCAGTTCTTTACATCTGTTAACACAATAACTTTTATTTTATGATTTTTTACACGATAAAAACCATAAAATAAAAACTAGAAGAACATTAAACAAATACGCCCCTTTCAGCTTGTACTGCCTTAAGGACGTTCAGCAAGCGAAAATAAAGATTAAACTTTGAAAAAGTGTATGTAAAAATACGGTAAGTAATTTAATTTGTCAAAGTTTCAACAATTTTTACTATGATACATTATTGTAAGCAAGCTTTATTTATACGTAATTCAGTTAAGATTTTCAGGTAAAAACTAACTAAGTAATAGTTTAAAACATAGAGCATCGATAGAATGAAAAATGAAAAAAATTTACCATGTAGAATTGAAGAAATATGCTTGATAAATAATTAATAAATGTTAAAGAATATTAAACAATATTTGTATGTCACAAAATAAAGTAAAGCAAAGAAATTTGACATAATCGCATAAGTTTAAATAAATTATTATATTTCCACCTTTCTAAAAAATACATTTTGACAAAACTTTAGATTTCATTTCATCATATTATGAGTTAGTATATTTAACATTAAAAAATATTCGATTGCTACCAAAAAAACTTGTACCAACGAAATCTCCAAAAAATTCTTCAGCATTTCAGTAATATATTATCTTTTCGTTTAGCGCCCCAAGTATCCGGCCCTTCCTGTGAGATCTACCTTAAAATCACACAGATTTTTCGTGCATCCCTATTTAACTGTCGTTATCAACCGGGGCCAGATAAAGTAATATTGACCTGAATTAGCCTGATCTCGTTGTTGATGGCCTCCAATTGTTCCTGGAGCATTAACGCGAGCGTTTGCGCGTCCGTGTGCCCCGTCGGACTGATCACGTCCGCCGCGGAACTGAAGCTGCTCTCGTTGTCGCCGTCGCCCTCCGCGTCGCTTGACACGTCGAACGCCTGCTGCACGTTCGCGAGCACGTGCGCCTGCTGCAACTTTTCCCATTCCTTTTCGGCCAGGGTCCGCGCCACGTAGCCCTGTCGATGTGCAAACAGTTGTTGAGTTGATTTCTTCGCCGAAAATTCATTATTCAACGACACTTAGACAACGTGAAACTTAGATGCACTTTGCGATCACTTTCCCGTGCTTTTAACTGGGAATGGGTGAAAGCAAGTTGGACGTCTTAAGGGAAGATAAAATGTGGTGAAAATGGTGGTACATTGGCAAAAATGTTCTATCAACATTTTTTCTAGATTACAGTATAATTTGGTTCCGTACATATAGACATATTTTCAATGTGTGCCTAATATATGTCCGATATGTATCAAGTATATTTCCAAAGTATGTATTTTTCTGTTAAAGATATTTGTATAATCATCAAGATTGGGTTGCTCAATGATTAAGAAAAACAGATTTTTAAGTTAAGATTAAGTTAAACTTTTAAAACAGTTTAACTTAGTTTCTAAAATGAAGTAAAATAAAATGTTTGATACTTGTATGTCAACTTTGCGCTGTGAACGATTACTTCATGATCTTTGCAGTAAATTATGCAGACGATTAATTGAATAGTGAACCTAAATAAAAGTTCGCCACGACAGTAAATGAATACATCAGTCTAATGAAACGTTGCTAAGTCTAAATCGTTGACCTCTAACTACAACTTACACCTACGCTTTAATTCTGATGACTTACCCAATCCTGATAATCATAGTGTTTCAATGATTACGTGAAAGACATAAAATCGAGAGATAATACATTTTATTAACAACGATTAGCATATTTCGCAACCGCCCGTTTTTTTAAATAACATGAAATTGTTTTTCAGTGTAACGTTCCTTGCGCAACGCATTCATTCACCTTTCCAATAACGCTATATTAAATGTAGGATATTTGCATCTAAATGTCTCATTTTAATTTCACATTACCTTCAAAACGGACGATTTTATTGACAGACAAGTGTATGTGCTATTTATTAGCAATAAAATGCTTAATTGATTGTACGAAATGGCAGTTCAAAAACAATATGGATTTTGATATGGAGGATAATCTATTTAGTTTTCGATCAAAATTGGTTAGGATGTAACTCGATATGAATTTTAACGAGATTTTTTAATGGGATTTCTGAGAATGGTTTCAATTGGCTATGAGGTTGAACGAATTTTAAGTTCCAATTTTGTCATTTGATACTGACATTGTAGTAGTTTTTGCAGTGTCATACTTTAGTGTTTGGGTGTAAAAAAACGTTATAATACGTTTGGTGTAGTTTAGAAAAGAAAGGGGTTCATTTTGATCTTCTTAATAGTTGCAGATAATAGTCTAATAGTGAAGATAAGAAATAATACAAATGCTCAGACTATTTTTTTGGCCTTTTTTCAAGAATTCAAAGTATTTAGTGATAGGTACAGAATAATTTCATTCTGACTTAATTTTGTCGATAAAATTAAAAATATTTGATTTTATAGCATTCTTTTAAACATAAGCATTTTTCTGCACGAACAAAAGTGTTACCTCTTATTCAAACCACATAAAGTGTTATATCTGAAGGCACTTTTTGTTTCGAAACGAAGTTATATTTTATTTCTCTTATGAAAAATACTTGAAATGTTTTATTTTACAGATTTTTCGGTTCATAACTTTTCTTTTCCTCGTAGGAAACTCGTATCCAAGTTTGTCAAACTCCCAAAACATTTTTGCACTAATTAAGAGGTATCAGTTGCCAATATTGGTTGATTAACCAGCGATAAACCAATGATCAACCAGGGACCATCCAATAATAACCCATTCATAACTTAATAATAACCTGTTGATAATACTATAATCCATTGATAATTCAATGATAACCCATTGAGAACTCAATGACAACCCATTGATAATTCATTTATAACTCATTGATAACTCAATGATGATTTTCACCATTGATAACTCAATGATGACCCAATGATAAATTAGAAATAGACTCATGATAAATCAGAAATAAGCCTATGATAAACCAGAAATAATTCAGTGATACATTTATTAGCAACGGATACTCAAATCAGTTTATACTGAGAAATCTAAATTCACACAATTCGGTTTTCTCAGTGTAAAATCTAGAAACCCCCAACTTAGAATTATTCCTTCATCAATCCCCATAAACCGCCAATTCCCCCCTCTGACCTTCGACGAGTCGTCGTCCAGTGGCGTCCTCTTCCGTCGCGGCAGCGAGTGCGTGTCGAAGCTGCTGTGGCTGGCGCTCCGCGAGAACGTGCCCGGATCGACGGCGTTCGGCGACAGACTCCTCGTGAGTGCGTCCGTCTGCTGGATGTTGAACGCAATCTCCTGTTGGAGCATCTGCCGCTTAACGTTGTCGATCTCGAGTCGCGCCTTGCCGAGCTCCTTTACGATCTCCGCTTTCTCGTTCTGGAGGTCCTCCGCGATCTTGCGCGTCTTCTCCAGCTCCTGCGTCAGCGCGTTCTTCTCCTCGAGGGCATGCATCCGCTCCTTCAGGTGCACTTGCAGCCGCTCGTTCGATTCTGCGCAGATCGCGGGGTTAATTCGATTGTGAAAGAAGAGTGGAGTTTTTGTGTTATTTAGAGTCCTCGGGGCGATTTCGAGTGACTCTCGAGGGGTGACGATCAGGAGGGGTTAGGCATAAGGGTCATTTGGCGAGTCTTTGAAATCGTTGGCGTAGGGTGCTAGAGCCACTTGGGACTCTCGGTCCCTGGGAGGAATCGATTTTATGGGAGCTATGGTTTGTAGGGAGGAGAGGGTTTGATTCAATTGAGCTAAGATTTGACTACTAGATTATCTAGAGACCGTAAGAGGTTTTCATCTAGATAGTGTGAATTTCCATCTAGATAGATAACCTCATACTATCTAGATGGAAATTCAAGCTATCCAGTTGGAAACTTCCACCCACTAATGATTAAAACTTGACTTCCAGTTGAAAATGTTACCCATTTAAACGGTTAATTTTTACCCCTACCATTCAAATGGACTTTTTATCCACTTAGGAAAATAACTACCTATCCAGATGATAATTCCAACCACTTCATCCAACTTTCCCAACTCATCTAACAAGCAAACTGAATTTAGGAAATACTGACATTCCTTTCTCAAAAATCTGTTACTCCCCATCCTAACTCCCCAAAACCCCCTAAAACCCGCATTCCAATACCTGATAGAAGTTTGTCAACGGTCGAACTGAGTCTCGTGTTGTGCTCCTCGTTCATCTTGAGCCGCTGGTTCAGACGAATGACTTCCGCGTTTTTCTCTTCAAGCTGGGTCTCCAGTCTTTGGATCCTGTCCTCGGCGCTGCCGTGCCTCTCTTGAGCCTGCTTGTTGAACACAAGACCAACCGGAGGTTAGCTTCCCCGCCCTCCGCAACTCTCTCGATCGATCATGATTTACACCAATGACTCATGAAGTGACAATGACGTTAACTCAAAATTGGAATCTGACGTCAACGACAATTCATCGTTTATCTCTATCGTCGACTACCATCAACAAGATCTATGGTCTAGGAACAGAGACAGACACTGATCTGAGAGCATGCTGTCTGGTTGTCGAGTGGGATGTTGTGTGAGACACTCAAGTATGTATGTGTCGTATCATAGACAGTTCAATCTAATACCTTATTTACAAGGGTTACTTCACAGTGACTGGGGACTCGGTGGTGCCAAGATCCTTACCTTCGGGGTTCCGTAAAAAAAAAACTCGCACCAGCCCTGACCGTCTAACGGTCAGAGTCCGGTGAAACTTGAACAATTCGTGCAATGGAAAGAAATTTCGTGTTAGTTGAGACATTAGCATTATAAGGTCATCCCCAAGAGCAGATCGTTCTAAGAACAGCAGAAACTAGACCAGAGACGGACATAAGAACTAGGTTCAGTTGAAACAAAAAATTGGTCTGCGTTGGCTGGTGTGTCTGTCTGCGTGTGCGTTTTCCCGGACTTTGTTTGGCAATTTTCGGTCTGAAGTTCGCGAGGATCCGAAATACGAAGAGCGCGATTACTCTTAATTGCTCGATAATTGACTCGAGTTCGCTTCGTTAATAGTTTATTATTCCGAGAGTTACTCTAACGAACAAGCATTGCCTTTACACAGCGAGAGCCTCGATATTGGACTGCTGTGATTGAGAATTCCGGAACGTACTTAAAAGTTCAATGAAAAGTCGGCTCAATTTGAATGCACGAAACGAATTATTTTAATTTCATCGGCGGCATAATGACGTTATTGGATTTCAATTTCGTCGGCTCATGATCGCGCGCGCCCCGATTTTATTGCTTTTTTAATCTCGCGATGAATAATGTCAACATGAAACACGAGCGTGGAAGCAATAGGAAACGTGTTTGCGTGATAAAGTATGATTGGGGCTTTGCATGGGAAATACGTTCAAGTGGGCTTATCATTGCCGTATTATTCTTTCATTTCGATTACATTTATTTTAATTGGCCCAATTGCATTGAAGCGATTTCATTCATAGGCTTCGAGCGTTTGTTTCAATGGATTTATTGATTATTGGGTGGATCGGAGGAAATGAGTTCTGCCCTGTTAAAACACTTCTCTCATTCATTTCAACCTTGTAATCAGTGGTTTTACGACCTAAATAATGTTCGATCACATTACTCAAATCGTCAGACATACACATGTCTTTGTGGATCTTCAGATGAGTCCCGAATTCATCTGGAAGTAGCATCGAAGGTCCAGACAAAGCCCCAAAATTGCTGGTAACGTTTTCAAGTGTCGACAACTAGTGTTAACGGATCGAGCAGAGGACCAAAGATAGAGAAAGAAAATAATGATGATCGATGATGATTCCCCTGCGTACCTGGTTGGGCCTCCTCACCTGGGTCAGAGCCTCCATCCTCTGCTTCAACTGCTCCTCCATCTCGGGTAATTTCGCGAATTGAGCTAGCTTTTGTTCCGCGAGTTCCAGCTTTTCTTGGATGGCGGCTATTTTTTCCTCTTGCAACTTCAATAGGAAACAAACGAACGAACCGATAGTTATTAAAGTAAGACAATCCGTCAAGTGGATCGGCCCTGACACGTATCCCGAGCCCGATCGATGCATTTAAAATCCCGCAAAGCGCAATCGGGAATTGAAATCGGGTCGCGCAAAAATACCCGACTCTTTCAATTAAAACATTATCCGTTATTTAAGGAGCATTCGTTAGTTCGATTGGCTGGACTTCCGTGGGGTTTATCAGAGCTCGGGATCGCCGGGTCAGTCCCTCGATGGTTACCTTGAGTTGAGCTTCCTTGTGCTGGAGCTCTTGTTCCAGTTTTTCGTTAAGGTCGTGAAGACTGATTGATTCTCGTTGAGCATTGAGGTAGCGCTTCTCGAGGGTCGCTATCCTCTCTTCCTGGTCCTCCTTCTGCGCGACATTCTCGCGCAGATCCCGCTGCAGCTTTGAGTTGGTCTCTTGGGCCTTGAGGAAGTCTTTTTGCGCCTTAGACAGGGTCTCCTCCAGCTCCGACACGCGACTAGTCAGTTCTGCGACTCTTCTCTGCCATGTGCTGAGTTCGACACTCTAAAACAAAAGCGCAATCAGAAACTGAAAGGTCCCTACCTCCCAGCTCAAAGCATCAACCTATAAACTATCCAGTTCATCAGTGTGTCTGTGTTGGGGAAAAGGAGGTGGGTTTTGTTAAGGTTTCATCCAAGACTATCTGGTTCAGCTGTTCAGAGCATCAGTGTGTCTTTGTTGGAGAAGAGAACCAAGGTTTCCCTTGGATCCATTTAGTGGAACTATCGAGAACATTAATGTTTCTGTGTTGGAATCGAGGTCTAGGTTTTGTTAAGGTCTCACCCAGAGCCACGTGCTTTAACTATCTCATGGATGTCTGGGATATGAAGGAGGAGTAATGTCTGTTAAGGTCTCACCAAAGATGGTTCAACTGTTAGATCATTTGTTAGGGAAAAGAATCAGAAATATGTTAGGTTCTCTTCCTAAGGAATATGGTTTCCTACCCAGACCAAGGTGTCTATTGAGAAATTGTATAATAAATCACCTCAGGTCTTCAGTCACAAAGTTAGTGTCTTTTTAGTTGTCGTTAAAATATTTTATTTAAAAATTATCTGATAGTCAATTTTGTTCAAGCCTCAGAGCTTTCTGGTTTAACTGTTACCAAGCCGTTTCAGTCGTGTCAAAGTGTTGGTTCTAGCGTAACACACTCATGCAACTAAGAAGCGACACGCGTGCAGCAGGGTTTCGCGCGTTCCGAACCCTTTCGCGGGTTGACAAAGGTCGGTGGAGGTCAATCAAGTCGCGACAACCGAGGTGCCGGTTGCTGAAGCAACGGGGAGTCGTGGGGCCGTACCTGCTTGTCGAGTGTGGCCTGCAAATCGATCACCCGAACGGCGGAGTCCTGGTCCCCGTGGTCCAGACTGCCATTGCTCAACCTACTGCCAACCTCGCTGGCCTTTTCGCTACCTGGCTTATGCTGAGCCTGCCGCTGACCCTGTTGCTGCTCGCTCGGACTCTGCCCGATTACAACACTACATTCAGAATGCCTGTTCCCCATCGCCTCGCATCACCCAAACTCTACCACGCGGTTAGGACCAGATGACGATTCGGTCACGTGCTAATGACGGTCGTTTTTATAGAGGCGAAATGTTCGATCCAGGTAAGGAGACAGTAGATGCAATGAATATTTTTAAACAGTATTACATTGTAGTTTGGCCTGTATTGCTTTATTCTATCAATGACCAACTAAGAAGATGCCTACTAATATAGTATCATTGATCTTCCTAGCTGATTAATAATCTTGAACATGTTTCCTGAATTCATTGGCTCTCATTTACTGATCTATTTTACTGATTTGATGTCTACAACTGATATTCCCAACAGATTGGTTGTATATGAATTACTTTCGTAGCTGAATGGTTACCTGTGACTGATCTTCCTTGCTGACTGAGAGTCTACGACTAATCTTATCAATGAGTTGATTTTCAATGTTATAATCTTTGTAGCTGAATGGTTGCTACAACATATTGAATGAAACCAAAACCAATGCAGCCTAACTCCAAACCTCCAGTCTCCTTCTCTGGACACATCAAAGAAACAAAAGTTCGCGATTAATAAATCCCGGTGAAGGCGCCCGCCAAATGAACGACCAATTATTTCGCGGAACAATCCCAGACACGCGACTCTCTGCACGGACAAGTTTCCGCTCAATTCGTTACAAATCTGTCGTCAAATAATCCAATTACTCGTTGGAACTTTACGTTGTTTAAGCGGGAATAATCCGTTTACAAGATATCCAAATCCTGAAACGACGTTAATTTCTAATTTTCATCGACGAATTCTCATAGGTGAAATGAGGCATAAATAGGACCCGGTAAAATAGTTGTCGAACCCGGATTCAGGGTCTAATTGCGTTGTAAAGGGATCAAAGCCGAACGGAAACAGGACAGTCGCGCGAACTCTCGAATTAGTTTTGCCGATTTCCTGCGATTGGCTCGATTGAGGGGGATCTTAGGTGGCGCGAAACTGATACAATTTGCACGACCAATGCCCGCGATAACGCAATTACGCGGAATAATTTCGATTGGATGATCCGATCGTATTACCGTTAATGCAATTGAGCGAATGACTGAACCAACGTTTTGATGGTCCATCTGCTTTCGCCTCTATAAAAATAAGCGATCGTCGATTAACTTGCACGTGACCTTCAGTGGACGATGATAATGGCTGATCAATGGAACGATAAATAATGAAGAGAGGTGAAAAAAGGCGGAAAAATATCGGGTTACGCTTTCCCACCCGCTTCAACGACCTACGTCGTACGCGCATAATCATTATCCTCCAACGTTTACGCAAATTGATACAAACGCGGAATTCAACGTTAGCCGAGTGATAAATCACAAAAGTGACGTTAAGAGCACGCGACTGTATAGAAATTGAGTTCAAATTGACGCAGTTGTTTCCTTCCCGCATTGTTCCGTATGTTGCAACGAACAGACCGAAAATTAAGTGAAGTGACAATATATTCAAAGCGACCCGCGGAACAATGAAGGCGAGGCAACAATTAAAGGTGTTCTTAAGTGATTTTGTTTCTTTAGAATCTTGAATTTCGAGAAATACAAAGAATCCACTTCGGTAATGGATTCTTAATTGCCTACCATGTCTACAGGTGTGCAACGTGGGTCGAGCCACAATCAAACTGCTGATATTGACCATAAACAGACATTTACGTTTCGAAAAAAGTAAACGGACTCAAACTACTCAATGCAATTTCAGTTTCGAAAGAGATCTGTTGAAAAGCATGCTTAGTTTAATCGGTGTATTAGTTTTCTTTTAGGTAGAGTAAGACAGCAACAGAATCTCGATAGCAGAATTTAATCAGTAAATTGAACCTCTCGCCACATATTTCCAACTAATCAAACGAACTCCAGAGGTCTCTGAAGAAATCTTTACAAGAAAAAGACTAAAAAATGATATGTTGAATTGACATCAATCTTTGGATGATTCTGAAGCTATATTAGAAGAGAAGACAGATTTTTCCTTGTTGTCTTTCTATCCAATGTTTGTTACCATTCCTCAAAGGTCTAACATTCTTCTTGATTCCGACCCAACATATCATTTCCCACCATGTCTTCAGATTCAACAGTTGTCTTCATTCCTCCTTCTAAATTCAACAGTAGTCTTATTTTTCATCCAGCATATCTTCTATAATAAAGATACTTTTTTCATTGTCATCCCCTAGAGTCGTTCAACCAGCTAAACCGAACCACGAAAAAAATCAGGGAAAGGTGATGCTTGAGGGTACCGACTGGACATTCGTGACGCAATCTTCTGACAATGCTGTGGCATGCATAGTGGGGAACTGTGACCAATGCAATAACGATATTCAAACTCTACCAAGACTGCCCAAACATACACTCGTACGCATACGCGCGTGTGTTTTCAGTGTAATGCACAATGAATCAATGACCAACGTGATGTATGAGACAATGGACTGGCGGTCGTGGGTGTCGCATCTTAGTGGGTACTAGTTAGGTCTGTACCTTGTTCTGCTGTTGCTGGCTGTCGTCGGCCTGTCCGTTCTCCTTCGGTCGGTCGTCGATGGATTTCGGCGGCTGGCCACCGGCTTTGTACTGCTGCAGCTACAACATTGAAAGAACAGCTGCATTTCCGGCGCTCGCGCCACCCGACTACCACCTTCCCTCTGCCCGCATCACACCTAGTCTTGAGATAAACGGGTTCTTACTTATCGACAGGTTTCCGGACACTTAATCCACTTTTCCGGATACCGCCGAACCTTACACAATCGCGCTATGCTAATAAAAGTTACAATACCTCTTCTTTGGTATGCGCTAGTTCTTCCTCTAAATTCGTGTTTTTCTCTAGAGCTACTCGCAATCTTTCTCGGACCTGCGGAGAAGAGAAGGGTTAGTTTTGGGGCAACGAGGATTGGAAGTGAGGAGTACAGTATATCCAATATATGGTTCTTCTATTCCTAGATTCTAAAAGGTAGAAGGGATTTGGATTCTTCCCTGAGAATTTAGATCGAATTTAGGTTCTTTTTAGGGAAAAATGTAGGTTATTCTTAAGGAAATATGTAGGTTCTTCTTACTATCTACATTTGCAACTTCTACAATTAGGATGATACTTTTTGACATCTGAAAAGCAACAATCTGGATAGTAACTTCGCCTTCTAAACTTTAACTTTACTGACTGGATGGTAACATTTTGAATAATACCAATTGAATAGCATGTTTTACCATCTAGCCTGGAACTTCTAGAGTTTGGGTGGTATCACCATCTAAATTGCGATTTCCAGTATGCATGCACATTACCATCTGAATTGCAACTTCTACATTTCGCTTGGTACCTTTTACCATCTGAATAGGAACTTCTATAATTTGGATGGTAAATATTAACATCTCAACTGCAACTTTTACACTCTAGATGGTACTTTTCCCAACGTTTACCCCGATAACTGAAATTTTACTGTCTACTCCTCTCGAAAGAAGGAAAAAACGTGCATCAACCTTCTCATCCAGAGCCTTGTGGTGCTCGAACAAACTTTTCAGCGCCTTGAGCACCTCGACCTCGGAAGATACGCCCGACTGCGCTGCAGCCTGGCGTTTCACTACGGTCATCCGGAGCGACCGTTCGTGACGCGACACCAGGCATTCTAGGTGCTCGAGCAGCAACTGCAAAAGAACAGGACACGCACGCTGTAAACATCTACGGTTACCACGCGATCGATCGAAAAAAACAAACTCGCGCAATACTCACCCGGGTGTTATTTCGTTCGGCCTTGAGTTCGGAAATTTCCTCCTCTCGTTCGAGTATGCTTTCCCGCGCCGACGTCAATTCTTTAGTCAGCTGCGAGAATTCCTGCAACAAAAATTTTTTAATCAAACGCTGGCTCGATTCATTATCATCGCAATGCTGAGAAATCGAAGAAAGGCACAAAAAATGAAGTGCAAAATTACAGCCCATTGGAATTTCTTTTGAAATTAGGAGGGATTGGTTTAAAATTAAAGGAGAACAATTGATAAGTTAGGTTAGATTAGTCTAAATTAACTGGAAAACAGTGAATAAAGTTAAGTTATAGTAAAAAAACATGAAATACCATTTTTTAATATTTCTCCTTTGATATTTTGGTTTAAAAAATATTATTACACTTTTTTGACATTACATCACACGCGTTAAAACGTGTATATGCGAGGCGAAGAAACTGACCAGGTCGACTAATGAGTCGTATTTATAGCTCACGAAAATGCAGATTTCCGGGTCTTCGGCGCTGAGCCGTTGCCCAATTTCGTCTTTATCCCGCGAATTATCAGCCCGCGGCTATTGACACGCGTGATTTACTACTCGTCTTTTCGATAGCGGCTTCCGCCACCGATCAAATATTTAATCGAAAAAAGTCGCGTTACGTCGACGTGATGTCCCGCCGCGACGAGTGTTATTCAATTATACGTGTTATCTCGCGTAGATTTGCTATCGGTGATTAATTCCCGATGATGTAACGCGGGAGTTTCGCGATCGAAATTTCGGGTGCGATTCGACATAATTTACTGTGTGAAATCAGTCCGCTTCTTTCGCGTCCAAGTTTCTCATCGGTTAATAATAGTTTTATCCACTCTATTAAACGTCAGTGGATATTTTCAATGGGATCTTAACACTAAAAAAAGTATAAATTGAGTAAAACGATAACAGAAACTTGAGTATAACAAAATTATTGCTAGGGATGGAAACACTTGAAATTTTTATCAAAAATGCACTTTGAAATTTTGTGCTCATAAAAAGCGCCATCTTAAAATTAATTAAAAAATTAATAAAAAAAATTAATAAAAAAACTTTAAAAAATTAAAAGTTACTATAAAATTAAGTAATATTCTCAAAACATTCTTTTTCATCTTCTTTTTCATCTAAATTACTTAAAACTATTTAATATTCAATGGAGAAGTTTTTCTGAATTTAGTTTAAATTTAACTTTTATATTTTGAAAAACATTTCTTTTTATTTTACATATCTTCATCCCTAGTTTCCATTTTAATCTTAACTTTAATTCGAAAATTTTATTTTATTTTTATTTTAATTAAATTTGTTTAGTTTGAACACCTCGACCCAATGAATCGAACATCCAAATTCGCCTCGCGCTAAATAATTAATCCGCGGCAGAATCGGCCGAAATTATTCGTCTCGCGTAGATACATTTGGTTTGCCGTTTTGTAGCGGCTCGATAACTGGAGTGCGAAGGGCAATATCTGCACATTCTAATTATTACGCGGTCGCAATGGATAGTGCCCTCGCGGTCACCTCGCAGCGTCTTGCTCGGGACGCTTTTTTGCTCGGCGCCCCACCCGTTGCGCTGCTTTTCTCGCCGGGCGCCTCTTTACAATCAAATTATCGAGCGTTTTTGTGGACCTATTGCGCGCGCGGTCTTCCGGGAACCAATTTACAGCCGTATTTCACGGACAGATCAACAGCTGCGCCACCGAGGATGACTGCGAAATTTCTCGCGAAATCAAATTATAAGACTAGGCGAAGTTTTGATTTTAGGAGATTTTTTTGGTAATTAGAATAAAACTTTGAATGGGGCGTTTAGGACGAAGGAAATCGTGGGGTAAAGTGAATATTATTCGCGATTGTCAAATCGTAATAGTTTTTTGTTGATTTATAATTTTTAATTAAAAATTGACAATTATGTTCAAGATTAAAATTGAAATTTAAAATAAAATTAAATAATAAATCAATTAAATAAAAATCAAATAAAATAAATAATATTAAAAAATTAACTAATAAATTAAAAATTTTTTAACGACTTTAAAATTACATATTATGACTTATAATCTCTTGTAGAATTTAGTATAACCTACCACTTTTCAATTTAAAATATTTTAAGTTGAAATAATGTTTAATATAAAATGTTAAATATTAATTAGTTAAAAATTGTTTTAAATCTCCAAGAATTTTGACTTTTCCCGTTTTTACTACCAGGCCAGAAACTTAGAAGTTTCAAAATGTGGAAAACGAAATAATGTTAATACCCCCTATTTCCGTCATCCCATCCAAAATATCAACCCCAACGCGATTCCAGGACTTTTATCTAATTGGCCTCGCTAATGACTTTCATTTGCTCGCAATTAAATTCCGTGCGATTAACCCAGTTCGATATTGCGCTACCATATCGGATCATACCCCAATGACGCTTAAATGACGTTCGATCTCCTCGTAACGAAGACAAAACTGATAAAATAACGGCAGAAAAATAAAATACCCATTGGAACACTAATTTCTTTAGTGAAAAATAGTGGAATACATCTAACAATATCAGGATGTATAATGAAATATGAATAATTGCATATTCCAGTATTAAACGCTGTTTGAAAAAATGTAAAACGTATATTAAACTGATGATTCTTTTCAGAAGGTAAAAAAATGTCTATCTCTGCGTCGAAAAATATGAATATTTCAGTTCTAGGATAATGATAGATTACTTTCCCGATTGAAAAAATTTACATTTTGCCTCTCTGTGATAAAAGTTTTAGTTTTAGAGAAATATCGGATTTCCAAGTGAATAATAAAAACTGTACATTTTATCTGTATTTTAAATGTGCACAAAAATGTCTCTTTTAATTTTAATCTAACGATTACCCCAATTAACAAAAAATTTACATTTTATATCCGTGTAACAAAAAAACCCGAATCCTTCCGTTCTGGCATTATAATCGATATTGAGATGAAGGAAAAACTCTGCATTTTATCTCTCTGCGACAAAAAAGCTCTTTAATCTTGCATTTCCCAATGAAGACTAAAAAAATACATTTTTACCCCCTAAATTTTAAATTTAGAGGGATAAAAACCCGATTTCTTTACTTATACTACTATAATGAATTCCCAGATGAAGACAGAAACCTGCTAATTTTATTTCCCCGTTGCAAAAAAAGCGAATATTCTAATTCCTCTTTAATAACAAATCTTCCAATGAAGAAAAATATACATTTTATTCCTGTAACAAAAAAACCCAAATCCTTTTCCTCTCCTACAATGAAATCCCGATTTTATCTCTCGGTTCAAAAAACCACGTCCTTTACATTTGCTGCATTAATGGACACCCAGATGAAAAAAAAGTCGGCATTTTGCCTCTCTGGGCGAAAACGCGAATCCGCCGGGCGCTCGCGCGAAATGGCCGAAGCGCCGAGCGAAAACGCGACTCGGGCACGCGTCTGCGGGCTTTTCGAAATCGTCGATCATTACACGGCAATGGCGCGTACGTAATCTGATGTGCCGCGTAGACCTAACCGCAGTACGCCTACGAAATAAACGGCTGCGCGCGGTGAGAGGTTGATTCGGGAAAAATTCTAGGACGAAGACCGGGTGCAATGCACGATACGCGATACGCGACCGATCAATACCCCACCTACTCGCAGCCGGCGCATGAATGAACCTCGCCTTACACTATTTCACGACCATATACAGGGTTAGCCGTGTTTTTACGCGCGCGTGTAAGCGGTTTGTAATTCAGCGTTTCGCGATTTTCGAGCGGCGGGTAGGCGCGCGAAACCTGTCGCGCGCCGATTGCTTGCAAATCGCGCCGGTTGCGCCACGCTTTTTGCGCGCGCATTTTTCGAGGGAAACGCGTTTCGCGCGCGAATCGGATTCGGAATGAGGAAAGCCGCTCGCGGGACGGGAGAGCAATTTTGAGAATGGGGAAGTTAGGATTTTTTTAGTAAATTATATTTTGTTTGAAGAATTAAAACAATTTTTTGTTTAAAAAAGGGTTTTCGACAAAAAGTTTTTTTTTTCAAAAATTAAAATTTTTTCAACGGAAAAAAATTATTTCTATCAAGAACAAAAATATTTTTCAAGTTTTTTTTTGCTTAGTACAAAGACAAATTAGGAAATAGGTATTGGCTTAAGGAATTCAGTTTGATGATTTAAGAGAGATTTAGAACCAAATCTAAAATCTTAGATTTTTCCTGATTAAAAAAAATTAATTAATTATAAGATAAGACAAAACTGAGAGGTTAGTCGGAGGGAAATTGAAATCCCGGAACTGTTACAAAAAGTATCATTTCTTTAATGGTTCTCTGTAATTATGAAGACAATTATTTATTTTGGTGCAATTTTGAGCGAAAGTCTTTCAATTAAGGAATAAAACTGTCAATATAGCAAAAATTACACTTTGGTTTCAATGATTAAAAAAAATCACTGCTTAAAATAATTAGAACCTTAAATTATCACTTAAATTATGGTCTTTATTAATTATCAAAATTTGGTAATTCTTTAGATAATTAAGTATTGTATGTTTTGTTTAAATGAAAATAATTATTTTAAAATTAAAATGTTTTTAAAAATTCAATCAAGAATTAGAATTCTGCATTTTATTAATCAAGGATTCGATTATTAAAACCTGTTAATAAAAATTAATAATAATATTGGTTTATAAAAGTAAATACTTTTCACATGTTATTAACATTTAAACATGATTTAGAGAAACAAAAATTAGACAAACTGACCGCAATAATGACATGCTGATGTTTAAAATTAAGTCTAAAAATGTTTACAATGTGTATAAGATTTCACCAATTTTCCTTTTATGATATAAAAAGTTTTTATTTGAAAACTACATTATCGTTAACCGTTACCAAATTTCTTCGACTTTAATTGTTTAATAATAGGATAATTTTAAGGTTTAAAATATGTATTCACATACACTGAAAAATATTCACTTAAAAATACAAAATTATTATTTTAATTCAATTTTTATTTTAAATTAAACAATTTTACTATTAATAGACTATTTCAACAAAAAAACCTATAAATTGAATTTTATTTACATAAGTAACAACGTCAAATCAAACAAATTTAGTTACCCACGTTTTTTAAATCTGATTTAAATCAAACAAATCCAATCTGTTCAAATACACCAGACTTTTTCACCGAAAAATCCTAATTTTGATTAACCCTACTCTAAAATAAACCCGACCCGAGCAACAATCTGTCCCTTAATTTCGTGGAAATCAAGTATGGCAATGGTATCGATTCTTCCTGGATGCAGCGCCACTTGCAGTGCACTCCCGGGTTATATAAAAATGTATTTAATCAAACCGTGTCGTAATGCACAGTCGCTCGGCAGAAATTGTTGCTCGGCGTTCGGCGTCTCCTTAAATAGCTTAAGTGCAGTTAATACAATTTTAATTTAATAAGAACCCCGCCGGCAGGAGACACGCTGCTTCGGAGTGAGACGGCGAATCCGCGAGGGGTTGGGGGAGGAGGAACGCCTTCTAGCAGGCAGCCCGGCCGCTTCGAATTGTCTGCGCGAATGCCTACACTTAATACCAATTTTCCTTTCGTTTTTGCCATTTGCATGCACGCGCGAGACCCAAAATGCCTCGTTAGACCAATTAAGCTGTGACCCACATCGCGGCTTTCAAATATGAGCCACTTTTTGACGAATCACAACGTTTTCGAGTAATTAACAAAGGAAGTTAAGGGGACAGTTTCCACGGGAGAAAAGAGGGGATGAGTAAAAAAACAAGTGTGCCGTTTTGAAATGTTGTGGCAGAGGAGAGATAAAGAGAATCTCAAAACACATAGGTTTTTATTGAAGAAAAACACCGAAGTTTCAGTTTCTCAAAATAAGACTAAGGAGACATCTCTAATAATGAGTGATTTTCATTTTTTTATTTTTTATAATTTTGATTTTTTGCATTATTATTGCTTTTTATTTATTATTTAAAAGAAATGTATTATTATTATTATATTTTTTCCAGTGCAAATGGAGAAAACGTCAATTTTATATTTTATAAAATTATAATGTAAATATGTAATTATAAATAATAATTTCAGTTACACCTTAATACGATTGTTGTGTGCTCATTTTGGAATACTGTAATAACGCGAATTTTCGTTGTAATTATCTGAGAAAACATCGGATGAATTTTTAATTACCGTGGAAAAGCGAGATACAAAGAAAATAAACGGTAATTGCACATTTATTGTTTTCTAAGGTAATTAAAATGTAAATTCATGTTTCCTCAAAGATTTCAAGATGCACAGAACTATTAAGCTGCATTTTGAACCATTTATATCGATTATAACCTTTTAAAATTAAGAAAAATTAATTAATGTCTCGTAAGTAATTGAAGCATTTATTTATACAAAAATGTATTTATACACAAATTTATATAAATGCAACAAAGTGGGGCACAAACTTGCAGATAATTCTGAAATACTTTATTTAGAATAGTTCATCACTTATTTAAAAAATGTATCGCTTCTAAAAACAAATTCTATTCTTTAAAGGAGCACCGAGTTAAAAATAGCTGAAAATTTCTGAAAAATCACTTCTAATCCTCTTTTTGACATTTGACATGTCTTTTTCCACATTTCCAACACGAATTTTTGAGATATAGTTTAAAAGTGATTATGATTTCAAGATTTTTGTCGGTATGAACAATAATAAAGTTTTAAATTAATTTTTCTCGCGAACTTTTTTTATCGAATTTAGCCAATTTTGAAACAATTTTGAGCTTCCAATTTTCACCCGACTGATTTCCGGTTTTATTCAATTTGTTCCTTATTTAATGAACTATTGATTGGTCAGAGTTTCTTTATACGAAATT
Source organism: Ceratoteleas bidentatus (assembly GCA_022817645.1). Taxonomy (NCBI): domain Eukaryota; kingdom Metazoa; phylum Arthropoda; class Insecta; order Hymenoptera; family Scelionidae; genus Ceratoteleas; species Ceratoteleas bidentatus. Next base: position 68,244 of record JABFPB010000014.1, read on the forward strand.
TGTTTATGGATGGGATTTCAGTATATATACATTCATTAAAACCGTATCATAAACGCTAATATAAAAACTAAAGCAAAAAGCTAATATAAAAAAGAGGTCAAAAACCCATTTAAAGTTAATTGTTAATAACTTTTATACGTCCGAACCAAACCCGAAGTCGATCGGATGAAAATCTGAAATCAAATAATAATTTCAAACATACTTTTTTAACAATTGATTTCAAATATCAAATAAACTTTTGACTTTGACGCAGTTATCTTATAATTAATACAAGAAATACCACCATGACAATAATTGCATACCAATCTAATTACAAAATAAAAAATTACCAAAAATATCATTTTTGCTGGAGTTTCCTAAAAGTTAATCTAATAAAAAATTTTTAATTGTAACTCCATTTTTCATTACATCAATTAAATGTTAAAAATGTTAAACTCCCTTTGTATTCGACTAAAACTAAATAAATAAATTACCCTCCACTCGAAAATACAAATACATTTGTGCCTACGTCAAACACATTTATTTGGTTCTTCCAAATTATTTGTCGATCGTAGATAGACTGACTCCGGCTTTCCTGGTAATTAAAAAAAAGGGAAGCCGGAAAACACGAAACATCTTTATTAATCATTCGGCGGGCATCATTTTTCTATCGACTGTCTGGCGCGGAGAAAACGTCGAGCGCGTTTAATCCGAGTGAAAAGATCGGAAGTGGACGGAGAGACGAAACCGGAGACTCGAGGGGAGGGGTCGCTGAAGATCGGGCATTTGGGGCACGCCGATCCTTAATGTGATCAATACGCCAAGTGCGAGGCACATTGTTGGCTGCGGAATGAGTCACATCCTCGGGATGGGGCATTGTGCGCGATAATTGCGGTCCGCCGGCGGACAATTGCGGACAATCGGTCGAATCGGGGCCCGAAATCGGAGGGCTGGCTGAAGGGGAAGGGTAGTCGAGTAAATGGGAAATGTGTGGAAAACCATGGTTTTTTGTGAATCGTCGATTATTGAAAAAAGGGTTAATGGAAATTATTGTTTTAACAAATGTTTAAGTAAAAAATGAATGTATGAAAAATTGAGGTAAAAAAGATAAAAGTCGATTTGATGATGTTTTCTGCTAAATTAGTTCGATCATATGTTACTTTTATTGTGAATTGGAGTTTTTTAAATAATTAAACTTTTTTAATTCTTAGATAGATTCATTCTTTTTAATTCTTTTTTATTTATTCTTTATTAATTAATTCTTAGTAGAAACAGTTTTTGAAAAAAGTACAATTTTCTGAAAAATAAAAAAGTTCGGAAAAACTGAGATTCATCATTTTGAGGATTTTTTATGGTTTGAAGTAAAGTGCTGTTGAATGAACTCACAGTTGGGATTGTTCGACCCTTTCGAAATCCTGACGATGAAAAAAAGACTTCTTCAGAACGTATTTCAAACATTGCAGTTAAAGTGAGCGTAGATTTAAAGAAGTTCTCGTTTTTGCAAATTTAGAAGAAAAGTTGTTCGTTATTTTCTGCAAATAAATTTTAGATAGGGTAGGGAGTTCGAAAGTTTGATATAATGTTGGACAGAACGTAATATATTGGAGGAGGAATCGGTCAAAGAGAGGAGGCTGCGTTCGAAAAATATGACGCTCCTTGTAGAATGTGACGCGTTCGACACGAACTTGAAAAATGATGGAAAATCGAGCGGAAGGGTACATTTATTTTCAGTATTACGATTTGCAAACAGTATTAAGTACTGTTGTTCTCTACTGATTTTCTTTGAAAGCCTGTTTAGAAGCCAATCGACGTCAACATTTTAGGGCATTTTTAAATGAAATTTTCCAAATTTTTTTTCCTTCCCAAAAAAGTCGAAATAATTGTTTGATTCCAAATCAACATATTAAATTCCATTATATTTGTGTCTAATTTCGCACCAAATATGTATTTTTTCCCGCCTCAAACGGTTTATAAATCTCAATTAATTGACTCACAAATTAAATCAAAATTTGTTTAAATGCGCTCGAAACTTCCGTTTTAAACGTCGTCTCTCGGTTCGACACTATTTCAAGCAGTGTCGGACTTACAAGCCTCAATACGTTCCCACACGTGTTTACGCGCGACGCAACACGAAATTAAATCCACGGTAAATTATGCTAGCGATTAAATCGGCGGATTCCCGAAGTTCAGAGATCGGCGGCGCGACTTTTTGCCGCGCGATCCGCGTAAGACGCTATCGAGTAACACGTGATTACGTCGCGAGCGCCGAGTCGAGAAAATGATAATACATTTATATAATCCGCGTTAATTCCGATGCGTAGCGGCGCCGTGACGCGCGAGTTTTGCCACAGGCGCATTGAATTTCCCGCGCGAAAAGTCGCTAAATGGAAATTCCGATCGCAGCGATTATCGCGATCGACAGTCAATGTAAGTTGCCGATCTTGACTCAAGTTTGCGTTTAGCTGTCGCCTTAAAGTGGATCGTCAGAAACGCTAGTCAAAACAACAACTAATCATATCAGCATCCATTGATATACACTGAAAAAAGTGTAAATTTAAAAATAAAAGTTGCTTAAATTTAATAAAATTTATTTTTATTATTATTAAATTTAATAAAAGTTCTTAAAACATTGCTCTTGTTTACCTATTTATGTATTTATTATAAATAATTGACATATTAATTCACCACTTCAGTTTCGACAAGAAAATATTAAATTGTTTAAATACAAAAAAAACGATTTCTAAATACTAAATAGGTGTAATTTTGTTAGTTTTGAATGTCGATAAAGTAAAAATCGGTACACAATGAACTAAAATGAATATCTTTTAAGAATTTTATTAGCATTTTTTTTGAATTTCTACTTTTTTATGCAAAAGCTATAATAAACCTCACGAGTTACAGATAATCCCGAATTGAAACTGATCGACATTTCATTTGTGAACTGCGGAGTATCCTTAACCGTGATTATTATTTCGAATATCTGGGTTACACATATTTGTATCTGTCCCAGAAAATGAGGCCAGCCAGATAGCAAAAAGTTTACAACTATTGATTCCACGAGTGTTGAGCGTGCGATTGTTATATATAATCCGCAATTTAAATTCGCATTTTTTTATTTTCCGTCGACGGCGAAATGCCGTGAAAAAGCGCCGAGATGGCTCTGTACCGCGCATAAAACAAAAAATTAAATACGAGAAAAATTACTTGAGTTTCTGCTACTGGCAACAGTTGAAAATCGGAATTCACTGTTTAAATTTATTGAAAAAATTCAATTCGCTTTAGCTGAAAAATGAAATATTACAGTTTCACTAACTGATCATTTGTTATGGTACATTTTGGTCAAATATTTTATTAAATTATAGTATATTATCTGAAAAACAAAGTTTTGTATTACAAAAAAATTATTTAAATTTGCTGTGTTAATTTTGTAATTGAAAATTATGAAAGAAGTTTAATCATAGGAAACTGTTATTAAAAATTACATTTCAAAATACAATTTTTTGAAATGTAAATTTAAAATACTTTATTACATTATTTCGCCACAGTTTTTTTAAATCGCAATAGTTTCTACCAATTTGATATGGCGGTAATAAGTAATAAAAAATATTCCAGTAAAATTTTCTTTAGAACAAAGTTCATTTAAATACTTAGTATTTTCTTGCAACCTGGTATGGTAAATTATTAAAAACGATCAATCAAATTTCACTACATGTTCTCGGAAAATTATTTCGACTCCCAGTTACGGAATGGCGCCCTTTAGGCCCCTCTCCGCGACGTCAAATAATCTGCATTTTTGCGGCGCGAGTGATCCGCGAGGATGAGGGCAACCAGGCCGAAAAAAGGAGGAGCGTAAAAAACGGGCGCTCGTAAATCATCGTTCCTTTTAATTGGACGTCCCACAAATTGTCTTGTGAGAAAGGACAGTCTGTGTGTTGGCAAAAGTTCAAACAGACGACGGCCGATAAATTCGCCGATATATGCGCGCCGGCGATCGATAGTTATCAATTTCGGTGCCCGAACGACGCGGCAATAATCGTTTTATTGCGCGCGTAAAATTATACTATCAGCGGCGATGATAAAGCCAGGTGAGCCGGCTGATTTAAGAACAACACGCGCGTAAATCCGAGAGCTGGCTGCGAGGTGGCATCGCTGACTCGACGCGGAATAACAGTCGGTAAAAAATGTTACGGCGAATTCCGGCAAATTAAAACCGATAGACACGCTTTTTTCGTCACACGTGCGGGGAAAATCGCATTTTCCGTTGAAATATGAAATTTTAGTCCCGGCAAAGAAAAATGGCATTTCATTTTTCTGGGGAGAAAAATGACATTTTAATTCCATGGGAAGAAACGTTTGCATAATGTTGCGTAATGTTATGCAGGTTTCACTTGCAAAAAGTTGCAAACGCATGTTTTCGTATTTGCATAAGTTGCATATTGCATATTTCCGCGATTTGAAGTCTCGTCTTTGAGATAGTAAAACTTGGTTTCTGATTTGTAAGCTGAAAAACATTTTTTCAACACTTTTTTAACCTTTCAAATGTTCAGTTTAATTATCTTTATTAAATGATCTGAAATATTCAAATAATTAAATTAAATGTTTCTATGGGAAGATTGAGGGAGTTTTATTAAAAGAGGGTTGATTGTCAAAAGACAGACTTGGACCAATCGGGAATTCGAGGGAATTAGGTATGACTTCAGGGTATATCGATCAGGGATGATAGGGGTTTAATTAAATTTAAAGCGGGGTTGGAAACATTGAGAAAAAGTCAAATCGGTATATTTTTATTTCAGCCCATTTAGCCGGCTAGGTTTTTCATTCATTTTCAGATATAATTTTTTATTATCAATAATGCTTTAAATTGTTATTTCCGATAAGTGCTTATAAAATGTTTGTTTTTCGTCAACCTACCGAATTTGATTACCTGAATAGTCATGAATAAACTTGTTATTACTTTAATGAAAAAAACGTAAATCGAAAAGTAAAGCAATAAGCATTATGTAGATATATGTATTCCATTTATTCAATGATTTGATTTTCATTCGAAAAGTTCAGATCGTTGGGATAAAGATTTGTGTTTTGATACTTAAGTAAAATTATCATAATTTGAATGTTAAATCTGAGAAACATTTCAAGATGCTTTCCCGTGTTATATTTCTTGAATTAAGCACAGTTGAAATTGCCTTTTCAATCTACATTATGGAATTAAAACAATTTCAGACAACAAAAGACGTTTAAAGAAATTAACCGCATCAACGTCAATTTAAATAATTCTGCTAATCAAAAATAAGTTATTAATTGTAAATTATAAAAAAGTATTTGTTAAATAAAATTTCACAATTCTATGCAAATAAATCCAAAATTGTGAAAATCTTGCTTCGAGTTTGAATAAACTTATGGAACGGACTGCCACGACGTAACCACCTTAATCATGAGGCAGAAGGATATTAGGAGGGAATTCAAATTAATAATTAATTGCAGAAAGAAGCTCCTTATGGATTACCATAAGCTTCGCAGTATGATAAGGACAAATTAGCGACCAAAATATCAATCTCAAAATGTCAACCAAAACTCCAAAATCAAAAATGTAATATTTCCCAATCTAACAATTACATGTATTGGCTATAACAATACTTGTTTAACGACAATTAAATTATTCATTTATGCTGTTTAAAATTTAAAACTGAATAGTGATCGAATTATAACTTTAGGTTTATACGATTCACTTATAAATACGCGGAGCAGTCCGCTAATAATTGCACCAATATAATTGCATAAGTCCTTGATGTATCTGGATTTGCCTTGACCCTGAAGGTGCATATCGCACTATATTTATCCTAATCCGAAGAACGCCAAAAATAACGCTATTGGTTATCCGTGAATTCTGGATGTCTTTTATCTTTTATTTTAGCCAATGATCCACTTTCACTGGAAAATCGTTGATCAGTAAGCTGAGGCTTATAACGGCTGAACTGCTTCAATTTCTCGCATTATTCTCATCTTTCACTAATTTATTCGACTAGGTCGACCTAACCTATGCGTAACTGGGTCACATTTTCCATTTTCCGGTAATGAAATTCACCCCACCATTGAAAGAGTTTTTATCAACTAGAAACACGTACATTATGTACAATTAAAGTTCATAGTTTTGACTTTCTATCTAAAAATTTCTACTCGGTTAAAAAATGGATTTGAAATTACAATTTTTTATTGATTTATTATAATGTATTATTTTATTTATTATTAATTTATAGATTTTTACTTAAACGTCATTATCAAAGAGAGATTGATGATGTATAAAAAGAGTATTTTTTTAGTAGTCTATGTTGTCTTTTTGTCCATGATATTTTGTGTTTTTCTATCAGAATGTCGGTGAATCAGTCGGTGCTTTTATTATGCCGATAGACAAGTACACTAAAAAGTGTCTGGAATCAAAAGCAAAAACCAAGGATTACATTGTGAAGGACGAATGCGTAAACATTGGAACAGCAGCAAGATAAACATTGGTTGTTTTCGTCTTGCTTACCCTTCAATGTTTACCTATTGTTATCCTTCACAAGTAATTCCAGCACCGCCTTCATTTCAGATCCAACACAGTACTATGCAACTCTAAATATTCACTACTTAAACCTCAAAACACTGTCAATAAATTCCAAAACTCTATAAATTACCAATTGAGTAATTTACAGGTAAATTTGTAAATAATCAAGGGTTCAAATAGAATAATTAAGGAAGACAAAACGGATTCAAAATGTTAGACTAATGAATAAATAAAGAAGATGGTGTTGCCTCAAGATGTTGAATTTTAACACGATATGTGATATTTACGGTATTCCATTGTAGATTAGATACGTTAAGGTTCCACAGTTCCATTTCTGACACTCTGAGTACATAAAGTCTCCGCACCTTAAAAACGCCCACTTAGACTGAATTCTATTTATGCTAACCTGGAAATCCATTCATTATTTTATTTGAATAAAAGAATACCCAATAAACTTGAATCGAATCAGCTGTTGTCAAAGTATACCGGCATTCACTGAACCGAGTTGTTAGCTCAGAGAAAATTACACAGTGGTGGGATGTCGTATAAAGTTTAGTATGACTTTATGTATAGCTGTTGTGTGACATGCTCTCGATGGTTTCTGTATAAAAATTATCTATAAATTTGGGAATTTTGGGATTTTCTTACAGATTTTGAATTTTCGAAAATCCAAAATTGTAAAATTTGAAACAATAGAAGCCAAAATGAGGTCACACTTAGGCATGTTAACATCGACAGGGAATATCGCTAAATTAAAACAATATGTCCCCTTATTATTTTTTGTTTTTATGTGGTAAATATTGCATTGTTTGTTTTGCGTCAGAAATGTAAATTACATCTATATTTAAAAAACGCTGTATACAAAATCAATTTCCTCCTAATATTCCACGATCAATATTAATTACCGAATATATAAATCTCAAGTTGGAATAAATTTTGTATGTATACATGTTTCATAAGAAAAATGTATTAATTTCAATTCTTTACATTTTAGTTAAAATTAAACAATTAAAAGTAAACAAAAAGTAACAAAAAAACCGGCTTAGAACCATAAATGGAATGTGATGCTGGAAACCATTGTGGAACCAAGCTAGGTTCAAGTATCCAGCCACTATTCCCAGACGAGTTCCATGATTGAACATCCACTCCTGGAACTCATATAGGAACTCCAGTCTTGGAACCTCTCTAGGAATAGTGGATGAATACCTGAACCAAGCATTGAATACAATGCGAGAGTTGAAACCGTAAAGTCATTTACGGTTCCACATCAGTTTTTATTCACAGCGTAATAATAGATTCCAATTTTTCCAAGGAGAAAACTATCCTTATTAATTGCGACCCGCAAAATAGCGAAGCGAACTATCGGGAAATTTTGGAACTACTCTAAATGGCGTAGATAAAACCAACCGATACACGGGAAAACAAGTGTCTTCGAAAAAAACGTTTAGACACTTTTAGTATCTTTTTCGTCAGAAAACATCTTCGTTTGAGACATTTTTCATGTCTTTTCTTCAAAAACGTCTTAAAATAAGACACCTGTTTTTGTAGTGTAGTAATCATTGAAAACAAAAATTTTGTCTTTCCTTTTCAATTAATATCCCTCATTTTATAACGAGAAACCGCTTTTCGTTGTACAATTTACTGAATTTCCCAATAATTTATGGTGCACGAACAGGATTTCCTCTAAGTTCACCATTTTTCTCCCCGTATGTAAAGTTCCTACAAATCCCTAATAATTTGTTAGGAATTCTTAGGAAACATTTCACAATGCCTATGAAAACCGAACGTTTTCTACGAAACCTAAGAATTGTTACAGTTTGTTAGGAAATCTTCTATCTCAGGTCGTATTTACAGTGCCGCCTATGGATCCTGCGGGAAAATAACAGATTATTTAAAAAAGTAGCCCATCCCTCACCTGGGGAATGTTAGCATTGAGCTGTCGATTGAGCGCGTCCCTCTCCTTCTCGAGCTCCTGCAGCCGGGACTCAGTCTCCTGCAGTCTCTCCTGCGTCTCCCGCAGCGAGTCCATCAGCTTGTCCCGCTCGTCCAGCATCGAGACCATCAGCTGCTCGAAGCTCGCCTCCTCGCCCGAGAACTGCGAGTTGCGCTGACTAATACTGTCCTCGACGATGGTCGGCATTACGTCGCACATCATGTTCCACATGTTTGCAGATGTCGCCCCGCGACCAGGTCAACGTTCGGTCGTTGAATCCTGTTCTGTCCTTCTGTTGTTCCTTCCTACTATCTCTAACTGCGTCTGTCTCGGGTTTTCGGCAACGCGCACCCTCGTCGAAGGTTCACTGCGTCGACCCGCTTATCGACGCACGACGATCGCTGGAAGGTCGGCGGCTATTATCGAAACATGATCCCGGGCACATCGATCAACAGTTTGTAGTCCGCCGCCGTCGCTATTCCCTGGTGCCTGGAACATTCCGAGGAAGAGCGCTGGTTAGGAATAAGTGATGGTACTGCGAGATCGGGAAAAGAGGTGTTTTTCCTAACAAAAAATCTGGTTGGGAACCTTAAATGGAATTTGTCTCTGGAAACCATTGCACTGAAAAAACTAAGTGGTAAAAGTTACCACTTACTTTTCTCAATGTGTGGAACCAAGCTCGGTTCATTCATTTATTATTCATACACAGGTTCCATTATTGGAAATCCATTCATGAAACCCATCTAGGAATTCCCATCATGGAACCCATCTAAGAATTCCAATCATGAAACCTATCTAGGAATTCCAATCATGAAACCCATGAAACCATCTAGAATAGAGTGGATTTGTTTCCAGACTCAAATTGCATTTATGGTTCCAGTCCAGTTGTTAGTCTTAGGGTTCTGTTCTAACACTTCTGTTGTTGATACTAAATATATTGATAAAGAGGGAGAGAGAGAGAGAAAGAAAGAAAAGGAAGAATAACTTCTGGTTTAGAAGAAGGACTACCGAAAATGAATACCCCTGGAATATCAAGGGGTTAAACATTAAAAATGTTGTACTCCTTAATTGGTACTATCAGGAAATATGTACCCTTAGAACAACCAAGTAATGAATTTGTTCGGCCTCAGTTTTTACTAAGACACAGTTGGCAGAGTGTACCATTGTAGTATAATCTGGCAACATTAAGATATAGGGTGATAAATTAGTGGGAAGTAAGAATTTCATTTCATAGTTCAATAGAAGTCAGATGATCAGCTTTAAAAAGAGGAATGATTTGTCTCCTTGGTAGTTCTAATGATAATTCGGCAATTTTTACCACATTTTTTTCTCAAACATTAATCCAAAGTAGGATAAATCGCCAAATATATGGAATAACTTCTTTGTAGGGCTAAAAAACTCTCAGCGTCAAACTTAATTTATAAGAAAGTAGAATTTCATTTTCCAAAGAATTAGCCTTTTTCTTCTAAAAACAACCATTTACCTATTTGCATATTAACATATAAGATGGCATTTACATATCCCACCTTAAAATGGTAATTACTAACTGAAAAATAGTAATTCTAGCAGAATAGTGATTGAGACAACCCAGTTTTTCCTTGTTCTTATCCACTACATTAACAAACGTCTTCCATTTGGCAAAAAGTGCTATGTAATCGAGTAAAAAATGTGTTTGCAATTTTAAAAGAAGTTCGATAGACTAAACAATTTTTCTTTCGAACCCGTCTTTCATTAAGTGAACCTGAAAATCATGAATCATCAAACATAAATAAAATGACTATGTACTCTGCAAAAATATCCGCCATTTAGACCAATTTTAACATATTTTTCGTAAAAGTGGTTCATCCAGAGAATTTGCTAGATTTCATCAATTTGTCTGTGTCTCATTCGTTTCCAATTATCCAGTGATGAAAACAAATATAATGACAACAACAAATATAATGATCTCAGTGGCAAAATTATGAAATCAGATGTCCAAGCAAATATAATCACTTTTCAAAATATACCAAAACGCATTTTGAAACTTTTTCCCACATCTTTCTAATTTATAATACCTCTTAAACGATCTACCTTTGCACTTAATTACCAGAACCCTAAAAATACGCCCCTAATAATTGCAATACCTTAACCCACTCAACCCCTATCTGCATATCTCACCATTGTGCAATAATTGTGACATTTAAACCGATCGTTGTCTCCAGAATTGGACCAATGGTGATCGATCAATGGCTCTAATTCAGTGCCTGCCGTCTCATGGCAGTCAACGCAATTAAACCTGATTCATGATTAATTTTAGACATTTCAAGTGCATCACTTAAGCGGGGCTTTCCGTCGTACGTGCGCCGCTGCGAAAGTGGCTTACAGTATCGACGCGCACAGTCGCCGGCAAAAAGTTGGACAAAAAGCTCTCGCTGAGACTGTCCGTTTGATTTACAGCCAAGTGTATCTGGCGGTCTGTGGGAATTCGGCAGATTTTCCGAACAAGTGGTCGGGGCAGTCGTCAGGAATTGCGAAACTTTCTGCACGAAACTGTCCGCCGTAGACTGGATATTTAACGCCGCAGCGGCTTTGTACGAGAGTTTACCCGAAACACGTACTTTCGCGAAAATAGGATATGCAAAAAGTAAACACCTGTTTGCGTTGAGAGTCGTGAAAAAATTTGACCAATTCTGAGGTTTGCAGAAGATATATGCGATTTTAGCATTCTGTAATTTTTATCTGCAAGATAGAAATGGGATTATAATTCAATGATGATCGTCAGATGTTTGCCTAGATTTTTAGCGAGAATATGAAATTTTATTGAAGAGGTTTTTTTTTATTTTTTTGATTGGTCCATGTGTTATATAGGGTTGTTGTTCCTAAAATTTCGATAATTGAATTCAGTTGATTTAAATCGCTGATTTAAATGATGGTTTTAACGATTATTATTTTGTTTGGTTAAAAAAAACATCACTTTAAATCAAAGACTACTTTTTCACATACTGTTAATTAGAACATAGCTTTGTTTAAATTATATTTTTGTGCATAAGGACATTCTTTTACGATAAAAAAGCCGTCATATGATAATTGGACTGACATAAACCATTACCAAATATCTTCGATTCTAATTATTTAATAATTGGAAAATGCAGAGATTTAATAACGATAACTAATTAACTTTTAATGCAAAATGTACAGCTCGATGCAACTCGGAAAAGAGAATCCTTTAGTTTGAGTACCAAGGTTTGTTTTATGTTTTCATAAATAAATACCTTACACAAGAGACATAAATACAATACAAAGGTATTTTTTTTATGTTTTCATAAATGGCAATTTAGAGTAATTTATGAAAAATGTGACTTTTGATTTTTTGGTCTACACCATTGTGTTTAGCATGGAAAATGCTTTAATTTAAGTACAAACTTGGTGATTTTTCAACAAATTTTCAATAGTTCAGTATTTTTCAATATACTCATTTTTCAAAATAATCAAAAAATTGAAGTTTTGTATCATAGTCCAAGCATAGTCATATTTCTTTTTTCTAAATTTCTTTAAAAATCATCCGTCTTCGTGTAACGAATTAAAAAAGTTTTTTCATCTCGTCTCTTTGTATCACCTCAAATCTCCAATTATCAACAAATCTCTTATTCAAATTAAATGAGAGCCATTTAAATGAAATTAATCAAATTTACCTAATTTTTTTTAGACAAATCTTCATTTTAATTACTTTTAATAATAAACTCCTACTTTCCATACTTTATTATATTGTATTTTTTTCTTCGAACATTCATCACTACGAGAAACAATGATCTCGACCTCGTTATCGCCGATGATTCAATTCGCCCAGCCGAACAAAGATGATTCCATTGTCCGTAAAAACGCGGCCCACTATCTCGACGACGATTGATCGGACCTGAAAATTAATGTGAGTCGCGCTGGAGCTCAGATGCGCGTTTCCCACAAAGATTCGTCCCGCACGTCAATTGCGCGCAAATTTGCGTTTTACATACGCGGAACTTCATAAGGTGATGTTTCAAGCAAGAAGCGAGTTTGAATCAGCCGTTTGGCGCGAAAAGTACAAAAAAATAATGATGAGATATTGAAAATATGAATCATATGAAAATCCGCGTTTTCTCAGATTTTAAATTAATTTTCATATATAATTGTTATACTTTTTTAACATAATACAGTTATAACTTTAATTATTTAACGTCTACTAAAATTCCGGTAATGCAAATTATAATCCTTTAAATAAGAAAACATTGTCTTTAATAAATTAGACCAAACCAAATTTTTCATGCTTAACACCAAATTAAAAAAAATTTTAAAAATAGAAACAAAAAAGAAAACACAAGTATATCGGATAAAAAAATATTTTCTTTAATACAAAAATCACAAGGGCCAATAAAAAATTATGACAGATTTTTTCGTTTTCGCTTTTATGTTTTCTTAATTAACGGCGCGTCGCATTGTAGCGCGAAACTGAAAACAAAATCGCCCGTTTATTTCCAAGTTAAGCGCACTTGCACTGCTTCAATCAGTCCGGTTTGACTTACTCTAACGTGATTTACTCGAAATAGCTTTCTCCGCGTTACATATCGGGACGTGCATTGCGTCCAATCGTTTCCGCGTTTCGGCGGAAAAGCGGGTCCCGAATTTCTGCGCGTTTTCGCGAGTCGGTGCCGTTTTTGCATAACTGCACTCGCCGGCACGCGTGTTTCGCAACGACCCATGTGAAATACACAGTATAAATTATACAGCGGGATCTGCATAATTTACATATCATCTCTCCCGCCTTTTCCACGACGCCGCAAAGAAACGCGTATATGGAAATCGCGCACGCTATGATGTACACATCAAGGCGCATTAAGTGAAAGGAATTTCATTTTGACCGACAGATAACTCAGTGTCCGCAGGCTGACGGTTCGTCTGTTTTTTCGTCCATAATCGGGGCTGATTAGATAAGAGTTTTCCTCGTTACACCTGATAGTGGTGGCTGTATTATGATAACAGGATTGATGGTAGAAGATATCCGTGGGATGTTTTAGAGAATTCAGAGGTTTTCTGAGCGATGTTTTAAGTGACATGTCATCCGGATGTATTGGTATATTGAAATATCAGTCTTTTTATAGACACCAAATGTCTTTTTTATGATGTATCTGTACATAAAGTAAATTAAAGGATTGTTTTGTACCGGTGATGTACTATGTATATTGGGATATTTGTAAATAAAGCTTGTAATAATTTGGGTAAAATTGAAAATAGTTTCCATTGAAGACAGTAATCAAAGTTCTTATTAAACAACTGAAAAAACTCAGACCGTCATAACTGAGATTTGAATCTCCGACCTTGGAGGCAGAAATATGAAGCTGTAACTACTTGACTAAAGTTATTATAACTATCTGTGTTAAAGTTTAACATTAGTACCAAGTAAGAGTATTTTGAAGTTGAGATATTTATGTGATGTAAATTTCTGGATAGATTTTCTCATAATTTTTCACATATTTTATGATCACCATATTGTGACCATAAAGTATGTGAAAATTTATGAGGTATTATACCATATCAGAAAGGAAATGTTATGTTATTAAAATGCTTTAATAATATAACATGTTAACATTCAATTCAGCCAACGTTAAAATGTTACTTATACTTTTAGAAAGTCAGTTTGTTTGTATGTTGTAAAAGATGAAACGCCATCTGTAGGTCTTAATGAAAAGGTAAATGTTCCGGATAGTTTTTAGTCTAATTTGAACAAATGTCGATAGAAATGTATACTTTCTCTTAGCAAAACTTTTAATTTGTTTAACGAATTTCCAGAAATATTTTAATTGAAAGACATATCGATATCTTAAAAATATTAGTAGTGTATCCAGGTATAATTATAGAATATCATAATATCACTATCAGTATTATAGTTACATTTCAGAGTCCAAAATGAATTTTTTGGTGGAAAAATTCGGCGACCAATCATTCAGCTTGTTTGTCAACAAAGTTGCAAAAAGTAGGCGGAAACCCGTTTTGTTTGACTTCGGCATTCAGGTCAAAAGAAGTGGCTGCTTAAAAATCGATTTACAAATGCCAAAATCACGTGGCAGTCGCCGCTGCAATTCAAAATCAATAACCCAATCGCTGTCTGGAAGATATTTTCTGAATCCAGCATCAGTCGATCTGTGTAACTGTCTCAGATCGATGGCAGGACACCTTTCACGGGACCTTTGACAAAACCAATTAGCGATTTGCTTCGCGCATTAATCTCTCTCAATAATCCACCGTACCATCAATCCCAATTCACAATGGTTCCCTGTAAATTGCTATCGAGGAGTCTGGCGAATCCCATTGGACCATCTTGACTCCAATACCAACTGTCACACTGCATCAGACAGTTCCTAAAAAGCCATTGGAGCTACTTCTGAAATTTCAAATTTCAGTTTTTCAAATTGTTTAGATTGTAATACTGAATAAAAATGTTTCAGAGAGTATTATTTTTGTTTAATTTTGTTTTGTTAGTTGTTGTTCTCATTAATTTTATAGTATTAATTGTTTAATTTTTTTAATTGGAGATGAAAAATATTAGGTTGAGAAAACTGCATATTTTCTCTGAGATATTTGCTAGAATATATGTTTTGTTTAATTCATTGAATATATGCCACAGACATGTGCCATAAGGTATCAGGTATGTTTTTTTTACTAGGACAGTTTCATTGGTTTGCTAATTTCATTAGTATTTTTGATTTCATTAGTTTAATTTGTTTTGTTCGTTTCATTAATTTTGTTGATTTCATTAGTTTCATTAATTTTTTAGTTTTTTCATTTCTATTTCACATTCAATCCAATTGTCTAAATTGCAGTCAAATAACATCAGTAGATTATTCGAACCCTATCTCTCATACAAAAAGTAATTGTATCCATCTGATTGATCTAAGTAATCCTATTATGTCAAACTTAGATCATCATGCTTCTTTGACAGCTTCACTGAAACTCTTTCCCAGACTTCTGTCCATCCCATCAATTGACGTTTCCTCCACCTTCATTGCCCAGACATCCCTTTTTCCACTTTGACAGAACGCTCTTCCATTCCTACTTGCTCCTCTTGTCGCACCTCCTCCGGACAGTGATTTGACACTATTCCAACCGAACTTTTTCATCGCCACGCAAACGCACCTCGTCCGCACAGCACCCCAACCCCGAAGTCACCCCGGCGACTTCCGGGGCACCACGTCCAGCCTCTCCCTTCACTGTCTCACTCTCCCTCCCTCCCCCTCTCTCTCCCCCGTCTAATCCCAGTCGTCCCGGTTCGCCCCGATCCGGGAATCGGCGAATCCAGTGTCGGTGTGGACCCACCATAAAGCGGCTGCATCGTCCGGCAGCTGGAGCGGAGCCGGCGCCTGGGACGCGCGCCAGGTCGGCGGATCTGCGGCGGTGCCGAGAGGACGCGCGCACTCGGCTCGGGTGGCGCTGCGCGATTTCAGAGTCGCGGGCGCGAGTCGCGTCGCGCGAGGGACATGGCCGCGGGAACGCGAGCGAGCCGAACTGACACACCTACGAGCACTTTTCGCCGCCCTGTGCTGGCTGCCTCGCTGCGGTTCGGAGCGCGGCGGCCATATTGCCGCGTGACGTCAAGCGCCCGAGGGGCGCGCGCGCGCGCGAGCGAGAGAGACGAGTAGGAGCGCTGGGTGGAGAGAGAGATCCGAGTCGGACTCCGCCCGAGCGGCGCAGGGTGCGCGCGCAGGCGAGGTTGCGGGGAGTGTGTGGACGACGGCGCGGGGAATCGGTTCAAATTTAAAAGTTGGAATTGGGATCTGTCATGTCAAAGTGCCATTTGGATGAACTGTTTTCCCCATATATTTTTGAACAAAAGTTAGCGCAAAGAAAAAGTAGACAGTAATAAATGTATAATGAAAATAGGTTAAATGGCTTTTGTTAGTATATTTGAGTTCATAATGTCGCCATTTTTTCACAAATTTCATTTAAATTTCACTTATATGGTGAATGGCGCCATTTTTATTGTAAGCCACGCCCCCATGTCAGATCCAACTGGAAAATTGTGGTGTGCAAGGTAATGTAAAGTTGGTGAGGAATGAGAGTGTGGGGTCGAGTGGGATTCCGAGTCCAAAGTTGACGGTTGGGGATATGCCAATTTACCCGTGATAATAATCAGCACACTCGGTTTCGCCATTTAATAATTTGTGGAAATAGGTTAGATCATAGTATTTTCTATAAGACTCGAGAGTGCTCCTGTTGATTATATACTAGCGATGTGGTTCAAATCTTACGCGCTTCTATACGACTGTTATAACTTATATTATTCATTAATATACGTTTCAAGGTTAATGAATATTATTTACGTTTATTGAAATTATGTTTTTTAACAGGTTCTTATGCTATTCAATGGATGGTGTACATTATTACGGGTTTATAACGTTGGAATGATAGCGGAACGTTATGACGTTCCGATTGATACGGTAGGTTTGCTCCATCTGATTGTAATACCAGTAACTTCATTTCGGGAAACACCGCTTTCATCTGCAAGCTGACGTTCTCGAAGACATCAATTTCTCTTTGGGATTTTTCCGCAGTAATGTTGGTACTATTATCATATTCAAACAGAATATTTCGCTCGTGCTATCTCTCTGACAAACTGACTTTAAATTCAGAAAGAAAAAAGAAGAATATGAGTTATTTTCTATGAACTTTACTCAAACACCCGATACTTTTTCTAATATATTTCTCTTTCAAACATTGTCGTTTTTATATAAAACTGTGAAATGTTCAGATTTAATCTAAACCGAAACAAGTTTTATCAATTAAAAATTACAAATTTTACAACAAATTCTAAAATTAATAAATTTTGTCAAACTACAGAAATTGTATATTATACACTTATCAAAAATAAACTATTGGTAATGAAAAAACCTTGAAGTAGTTATACTTACATTTATGTCATAATCGAAAGATTATATCATAATCTATTTGTTTTAATTTGTTTTGCCAATTTTATTAATAATATTTAATTACTTATTAAAATATAATTTTAGGTGAAGAAACTTCTATGTAACACTCCTGAAACACATTGATAAATTGTGTCAAATATAAATAAGAGAATACCACAAGCACGAATGGCATCATTTAATTATATCAAAAGCGCGAATAGGAAACTATCAAAAGCGCGAAATGGAAAATTATCAAAAGCACAAATCTCAAATTATCAAAAGCGCGAATAGGAAACAATCATAAACGTGGAGCTTACTTTAATTGGGAATTTCAGATCAGAAATCAGTTTGTTCTTAGTTCGAAACAGCCAAAAAAGGATCACATTATAATTTCGAAAACAAATGGAAGGAGTGTATCTTAATGAATAACTATAAATATTAGGCTTGTTAAACTTTACATACACTTGTTGCTGTCATTAAAAAAATTTTCTGTGTACAATAAAAATAATCAAAGTAACAGTTTTCTGAGTTCTTAAGTAATGTGAACTATATAAAAAAAAGTTCGTCACTGACTTGTTCAAGCTGTTTAAATTTAAAACAGTTCAGAGTTCAAATGCAATTCATTACAATGGATAAATTGACGAAATTGTATATATAATTCACAAATGGAGGTGTTTCGTGAAAGTGCAACGCGTATGTGAATACAAACGCAATTGGGTCAAAATTTCTGAAACGTAACAGTCAAAACTGAAAGTATTTTTTTTCTATTAAATTTATGTTCTATCCATTCATTATTAAGTCTAGAATATGTAGGTAACAATTTTTTTGCAAAGATTTTGCTTTTTAACAATGTTATTAACAAATGAAGTTTTAGGCTGTTTTTTTTTGAAAATCAAATATCTCTGTAACTAGCCAATCAAATAACATTGTTAAACCGACAAAACTAAACGTAAATAACTGAATTACAATAATCTTGCAAAAAAATTAACAAAAACCTTTGTTAATGTGATTGTTTATGCAAAATAAAACTAAAAATTGAAAAATGAACATGTTGTCGAGACGATATAAAATTTTTTTTGGTACCATTCGAAAGGAAATTTAATTCTCTATAAAACCACGTTTAAAAATTTTCCGGCCCGCATTTGCGTAGAATAGGAGAGCGAATTGTTTAGAGCGCCGCACGCTCTCTGCCGCGCGGCGAGACTTGTTCAAGTGCGCCGCGGTATATTTGACGCAGTGTTCGTACAGCAGTATTAATATTTTACATTATGTAAGTATAATTTACAAAAAGGAATAAGTAGAAAAATATACATTTTGTTTTTTTCCATAAAAACAGCTTTAATGATAAAATATAATATCGTACAAACACTTATTATTATAAAAAGGCGCGGCGGTTACAATACATATCTTCAAGTTGAAACGACGTGATGTTTATAATCTGCAGAAGTAGAGAAATATCGACAAGTCATCGTTTTCAAATCTTTTGGTACAAATGAGTGATATTGTCGTGTATCAACGATAGTCACAGCTTTTTCGAATCGCCGATTAAGACGAATTCCTTCTTTTTTTTATCGTCGTTACTACAAAATGCGAATTTGATGTTTTTAAAGGCTTGTGTAGCCCAATTGAAAAGCTCACGAGGAGTAGTAATGAGGCATAAATTTCGCAAACTAGCCTTGTGAGCTTTTCTTTTGACAGTTCCTCCGACACCATCACATGGCCCTTTGCCATGAGATGTTGCGAAGAAATGCCATTCCGCTTTCATTTTGAAATCTCTCTGATGGTACAGCAAATTGGCAAAATTTTTTTTGTTTTTATATTGAGAGGCTGCACCATCAGAAAAATAGTAAATTTTTTTAATTTTCCGTGTTCCGTACTTTGCTTTAATAAAAGTAATTAATGCTTTGTTATACAAATGGACAGCTACATCGTCATGTTTATCATTCTCCCCAATTACAACAAAACAATCAAACAAAATGTCTTTTTCTTCTTTGTAGTAAATTACATACGGGTGAATAGTTGCCTGAGAATTAACCCAATAATGTGATTGAATCGTATCCTGAATTTTAAAAGAATAATTTTGCGAAAAATCTAACGTAACCAGCAGTTCTCCATTTCCCAAATTTTCTTTGAATTGCGAAAATAAGAGGATTGTTTTAAGTCAATGAAGTTGTGCTTTAGAAGAATGATTAATCCTTTTTTTAGTTTTTCGGTGAAATCTCTGATATTTTCAGTTTGCTGTACGAAATCAGTCCTATAACAAAAATGTACCGTCGAAAAATGTAACAATGATTATTAAAAACAATGAACGGGTTTTAAAATAAAAAAATATGTTTTCACCTATCAACTGATGTCCACTCTTTGTATTGTACATGACTGATATTATGATCCTTCAAAATTTCTTCCACCTTTGCGCATAGCCGATCAACTCCTGGGCAGTTTTTGCACGTTCGAAAATAACAATTAGCCTGCGGAGAGTTACACACAACTTCTTTCAGCGCATCGTGATAAGTTGTAGAGTACACACAACCCTTTCCCGTGAGCGCAGTTGTCAAACCCGTGAATTTCAGTTTGACGTTTTGATGGATCATGCACACGCAAACGTTGTGCATCCCTGCTGTCGTATTAACCACGATACATTCCTTGGGTCTCAATTTTCGGAACGATGAAACACTGATTTTAATATCGGGAAATTTTTTTAAAAAATTCGCTTGTCACTCATCAATGTTGTATAAGAGTAAACGTTTTTGTCGATGCTTACGCCCCTCATCTGTTTTAACAGAAACGTAGTCCTTTCTGCCGGGCATCATACGACTTGCTTCTTCAGATCGATAAAAATCTTTTACTTTATTTATCACACTAATCTCTAATGAGCGACCATTCCTTTTCTGTGGTCTCGTTTTATACCCCTTTGTTTTGCGCATTTTTTGCGCTTTTGAGGCCATTCTAAAAGTCACTCCAAAATAACTTTGCATTTTTCGAATGCAGATCTCTCTCGGAAGAGTCGTCAAGATCTCAATTTTGCCTCCCCGACTTGGTTCCCGGAATAATGCTTCCTTCACATCGTTAATGTAATTTTTATCAATTTCAGTAGAACTTGACTGCGATTTTCGTTCGGCTAGCGGTATTTCAGGAACAACATCAGGAACAACATTGTATTTGTCATGAGATATTTTCAAACGTTTAGAAGATCGCTTTAATTTCTGCATTTCTTGAGCGATACGGATTTCCTTTTGAAGATCTATTTTCCTCTGAAGTTTCTCATCCTTGAACGTCGGATCGGTTTTTTCTTCAGAGCTATCTGACAATTCCACTTCGGTGTCAATATCCACAGAGCTTTCTTCGACAGGTTGTTTTCCATTCAGATTTTCCTTATTGACATTTTTTTTGGCGGAATGTTCGCTATCAAAATTAATTTAAAGAAAGTAAACACAAGAAATAGAAACGAATGATGTTGATACAAACTCTGTTAAAATTCCAATGTAATATACCTGATCTTTAAGACTTCAACGTTTATATCTTTTTTGCTGACAGCACGTCGACACGAATCGCAAATAAAATTGCCAATCAAATTGACAAAATTAGATTTCCATTTGTCGGTAACCAAATTGACGTTTTTGTAAATATTTTTGTGTTTTTCTTTGTTGAGAGGATTGCAACAAAACTTCGGCATCATGCACAATTTCGAAACTTTAATAGTTCTATAGCAATAAAGAAATTACTACTAATGAGGAAGAATGTACGCGTAACAATAGGTACATTCGGGACAGGCGCTGCCAGCGCTGCCAGCGCTGCAACTTATGTAAACATCGCCGTCCTTTGTATAGGCTACACGTAAACAAAACTGCGCTGGCAGCGCTTGCAGCGCCTGTCCCG
>JABFPB010000015.1:0-88613 GCA_022817645.1 Ceratoteleas bidentatus
AGCAAATTTGACAATTTCAAACTTATGAACTGAAGACAGTGTAACTGTGGTGTATGAATGTATCACATTGTTGCAGTACTAATTTTAATTGCATGTTCATGTTATATGCAATAATAAATATATGCAATAATAAAATAATAAATACATATAAAATGTAATCTCAGTAATCGATAATTCAGAAATAGCATAATTTACTTTGGTGGAACCAGAGAAAATGATATCATTGACCAGGAAATAACTGGGAATTTACAAGAAGATATAAGGCTTGCCTTCCTTTAGGTGATTCGACAAATCTGCTGTCTTGGAGTTAGTGCCATTTTAATTTATGATATAAAAAAGCGAATTTAAAAAATTCATCCTTTCTTCGGCTTTTTTGCCATTTTGGGGTATGGTATGCATTTGGTTAAATTTCATTTTATTACAATTTGTTTACAAACCTCTGGAATGAAATAAGTTTTAACTTTGAGTTGAGGAATATTTTTGTTACAAAATTTTATAAACAATTCAATATAAAAGTTAGTTGCAGAAATTGGAAAACATTTTCCAATGTAATTTATAGACGACAGAAAGGCCGGATTTTAAAAGTCTTTTAATAACTATATAAATTAAAAACTTTAACTCCGTGACAATAGACTTGACATTTCACTTTAATATAATAAACCTATATAATAAAATTAATTGTAAATGATATAATAAATTGTAGAATAATTTCAGTTATTTGACACTTATTTTATGATAATTGACTTGTAAACTTAAATTTTATTGCTAGATAAACAAGTATTGTTTTGAAAAAAAAAACTTCATTAAATTGAAAACATAGTTAAAATATAGTCGAAATATAATGTCATATCCTTTTTACCAGGGTCACACTTGGAGCGTTTTATATATCATTAAAATTAAAATCAATAAAATCATATGACTACTGATACAAGCATTGATACGCATCAGATTAAATAAATGTCTTTCTGTTTTTGTTTTCAATTTGTTATTAGACGTTTCATTATTAGACCGAAAAATATTACCTATTTATTAGTGTAACATTATGCTTTACACTAAAGTCTTCCCAGCGAAATTCGCTGGGAAGATTTTGGTTGGATTCGCTCAGCGAATCCAACCAATGACCATATTTCATGACATTAATTGGAATAAATACCATCCTTCGAAAACATTTCTATGTTAAAAGGTAAAATTGCTTGTGCCAATGTCATCAGTGATCTTTACGCGATGGGCGTGACGGAATGTGACAACATGTTAATGTTGTTGGGTGTTAGTACGAAAATGACTGAGAAGGAGCGGGATGTGGTCGTTCCGCTGATAATGCGGGGTTTTAAGGATTCAGCGTTGGAGGCAGGAACGACGGTAACAGGTGGTCAGACGGTCGTCAATCCTTGGTGCACAATAGGCGGGGTTGCGTCCACGGTTTGCCAAGCCAACGAATATATTGTGTACGTATGCTTAATACAAACAACAGAGTTCCATAGCCTTTCCATTCAAGGGCCTGTTCATACAGAGGTGTACTTTACCACAAATTTGTAAATACACTGAAGAAAAGCAGGCAGAGCAAGTACAAAGTATCCCATGCTGGTTTAAACGTCTGTCAAACCAGTGTCGTAATTACTTTAACAGTGCGAAAAAGATTATATTAAAGTAGTTTGCTTAATATATGAAAAAAGTTACAATTTGACACAACTTCAACTTAACATTGTTCACATCAAATTTGTATTAATATTCATTGTAGTGATGTTCGATATGCAGAAAAAAATCAATTCAAATTGAAGAGGGAAACAACGATATAGAATAAAACTGACCAGTAACATATCAATATTAAAACATTCCAATGGAAACACAATTTTTTATTAACGAAATGGTTTCAATTATTAAACAAACTGCAATCATAGTTTGTTCTGTCATTAAAAATTATTATAAATAAACAATTCGATTTTTAGGATTGAGTATTGTCGTGCTTGAAATATTGAACATAAATAAAGTATCGATTCAAAAAATGACATATACATTGACTAATACATTGTCTGCAATTCGATATATTCAGTCACAAAGACATAAATGTAGATTTTATGTGACATAATACAAAGTGTAGACATATAAATCTATCACAAAAAATCATGTCATTCTCAAGTCATGAACAATAAACAAATATTGTAAAACATTACTTTTCATTTTTATAAAGACTTTACATTATTTTTACATAAAAATATATATTTATGATGTAGGCGTGTTTTTTAAACAAAAATAACTTAGATAATTGCAAATTGTCTAAGATCTTAAATTAAACATTTAATTTGTGTAAAACAGAAATCAAATGTTGCATTCCAATTAGAATCTGAACAATTATAATAAATCTTTGACTGTTAGGCCAGACAATGCTGTTGTGGGAGATGTATTGGTTTTGACGAAACCACTTGGCACCCAAGTCGCAGTCAACGCGCATCAGTGGTTGGATCAGCCTGACCGTTGGAACAGGATCAAACTCGTGGTCAGTGAAGATGATGTTAGGAAAGCATACCAGCGTGCCATGGACAGTATGGCCAGACTAAATAGAATAGGTATACCACAATTATGCAATATCCAAAAAAGCATTGTTTAATATATAGAAGCTATTTTTTGAGTTGGTTCTCATATTGAAGTAGAGATTACATAAATAAAGGATCAGTTTTAAAGTTACTACCCAATACAGAACAGTACAAAATTCCAATAATAATATATTGTACAGATTTATGTACATTTTGTATAGACATGATGTAAAAACGATTATGTGTATGAATTACATAATATTTCCCTTGGTAACTCAGTCCTGTTACTTAAAATGGACATAAATAGGATTCGAGAATAAATAAACATGTCTAAGTTCGAAAATCCAAAAACAATGATATTTTTTTTTTCTTTGAGCTGTACTGGTGTGAATCGTACAGTTTAGGTAAATATTAAATAAACGATTTTACTACAGGACAGTGACTTAATGGGAAACCAGGTCCTGGAATTGTACATTTCTGGAAAAATCAGGAAAACTATTTTTTTAGTTTGATTAGTAAATTTGATTAGTCGGTTATTATGAAACTAATTTTGAAACTTCTCTTAAATAAAAATTATTAATAAAATAACCTAAATGAAATCATTATGACAAAGAAGGACATTTACCTTGGTAATTAGTTATTATCAAAAGCAAAATGCTATGGACATTTTTTAGACAAGGAATTTCGTTTTGTAGTCAGGGAAAGTCGGAATTCCTTTCAGTCTATCGAACCGTTATTCTCTTTGTATATTATTTATGTAAAACGGATACATTTATATACTGGGGTAATGACTGAAATAATTTTGCAGCTGCCCGACTGATGCACAAGTACAATGCGCACGGTGCCACAGATGTAACAGGATTTGGTCTGCTAGGACACGCTCAAAACCTCGCGAAACACCAGAAAAACGAAGTCGCCTTCGTGATTCACAACCTTCCCGTAATAGCCAAAATGGCTGCGGTGGCGAAAGCTTGCGGTAACATGTTCCAACTTCTCCAAGGGCATTCTGCGGAAACCAGTGGAGGACTTTTGATTTGCCTACCACGAGAACAGGTAAGTACATTCAACCTAGTTTTAGTCGTAAAGTACCAAGTATCTGGATGACAGTTATAACTTGATTGGTTTGGATTGTAGGCGGCAGCTTATTGCAAGGACATCGAAAAGCAAGAAGGGTATCAGGCGTGGATCATCGGTATTGTAGAAAAGGGTCAGCGTACGGCTCGTATAATAGACAAACCGCGAGTTATCGAGGTGCCAGCAAAAGAAAAGGATGGTGAGCTCTGGTAAAAAAGGCCGCGTTTGAAAGGATGAAAGTACTAATAACGAAATGAATGTCAAATCAACGTTGTATGTTTTTTTAAATGTGCATATACGCCGCAGTTACTTCATCGTTTCCTTTTCTTTTGTTTACTTTTCTGTCCGTCTTATTTTCTCGAGCTGCAAACGGTAATCAAGTGGAACCTTTGATATGACGATCATGAATATGCCTTTTACTTTATACACGATCCTCATTTGGAATCAACATACAATCATTGTCTTTTGAAACTTGGTTTTGTATAAATCATCGATATAAAACTTTGTATAAAAACAAGTACTGAGTAAAACGAAGAGACCAGGATATTTAAGTAAGCGTTTTTTAATGACAAAATAATAAAAGTGAAGAACGGATTTGTGTCTTCCTGTGATAATGTCGCTTTTTCCTGCGGAGGTACGGCATTTGCGCAGAACATGAATTAAACCCGACCGAGAGACGAAACGTGGTCGAAACTATTTTTTAGCATAGCTAGATGAACGAAGTCTCACTTTTCTAAACTTGTATGCGTAAGGTAGCACTAAGTTAGTTAATCACTGCATTAACGGCATTTAATACATCCGTAGAGATGATGCATCAAATCGTGCAAATGAGGAATAATTGCATTTGAGGCAGACACAAAATTTTTGTGACATGTGCACTTGAACACCGAAATCCACACACTCACACGAACACAAACATACACACAAGCACACTGAACTTGTAAATGAAGCTGGACTCGCCGTGCTCATTGTACTCGAATTGTGATTGCGATTGTGGTCGTTTTTTATGAAACGCGTCTTATTCGATAAAGCATTTTTTACACTTGTTACGATTTAATAATTCAGGCTTTAACGTTGTAATACTTTTTCACACGAATAAAGTGCTACTTTGTCGATAAATCTGGACTATTTCTTGCATCTCTTTTTAGTTTTGGTTTCATTAAGTTTCAATCCATTTTCTTAAAGACCTAGCATTCAGATTTTTATTCCAAACGATCCTCCAGAACGTTTTATCAGACTGCAGATAATATACAATTAAAAAATTTAAGTAGTAAGAAGTCCACATTTCATTGAAAAATTGTTTTTTAATTGAAGAAATTATTTCTGGAACGTACGAAAATATGCAAATTTTATGCAAAATTTGTTCAGAAAAATAATCAGCTTTTACACAAATGGTAAAAAATGCAAGCAGGAACAAGTCCAAATTTGGTGAAATGTTGTTTTTAACTGGTTAAGTGATTTCAAAATGAAATTATTAAAAAATAGGCAATACTTTTAAATAATTTTTATATAATTGAAATAAATTCTTATAATAGATGAAACTATGTTTTTTGTTCAATTAAAATCATGCCTTTGCATATAATACGCAGTCTATTCATCGGACAATTCTAATGTACCTTCATCCCCATTACACAATTCTCAAATTGAGATGATCGCGTATCCACAAGCTAAACACCTATTCTCACAATATCGAGTCGCGAAAACTGCTGCAATTCATTGTTCCACACACCATTATTCCATCTATTCCAGATTTGCATTATCTCTACTTTGAATAGGCACCTAAAAATGTCCCAAAATACTCGAAATTGGACTGGCTCAATTACAAAACGCCACTCAGGTAACAACCATCTTTACATCTGAATTCTTAATTACTCATTTTCAATTAAAAATGGCCTTTAATCCAAATTACTCCCATTTGATTAGAACATACCCATTGCCACTCCCTAATTCGAATCAAAATATTTGTAGGAATCCAAAATCGATTCCGCGGGGTCTTAACAATGTGACTGCTTTGACGGCTAACTGATTGCGAAATGATGGATCCGACCTTACGTCACGCGTGCGCAAAAGCGTGTGAGTATTCCGGCACTTACACAACGATGCACCGTCGACGAGTTGCATCGTTTCGTCGCAATGCTCGCTTCAGTCAGTCGCGCACGCTTCGCCGAGGAGTCGTTATTTTTGGTCGAAGTTCGCTGGGTTGTGATACGTTGTACGCCAGCGTAAGCGTCGCAGATTAAGAGGATATAGAGGAGGTGTACATCTGACTTTAGCGCCAATGTGGCGAAAAATGCCAACATCGATGTAACACTCCAAATTAGCGGAAGTTATAGTAAAAATTCTGAAATAAAATAAATAGAAGCGCACGAAGTAATAAATCTACGTTCAAAGATGAATCGATATTTCTGTTTTACAAACGAATGTTTAACATGAAAATATGAAACGTTTACGATTTTAACAATGTTAGATGAAATGTATCCCTGTGGTATGATTGGCGATTTTAGCGCTGTAAGTCAGAAGTGCACGCTGCTTATTCGCAGATCCGAAAGGATTCGGTAGCAAGCCTTTGGAGACCGGAGACTGACGACTGGCATTAGTGGGAAAAATGATTAATGCGGGAAGTTCTCCACGATTTTTTACGATTTGCAAAAGCTCAGGTAAAGCCTCCTCGGAGGTTTTATATTAAATAATCCTTGTGACAGTGCCTTATTGGAATATTTTATAACAGGGGAAAAATTGTTTGACAACTGAAAAATCGCAGGATTTTCTTTTTTAATTAAAAATTATAGATATACTTCAAGATCCCAACAAAATTTCTTTCCCTTTGATTAACTATATAAAGAACTATAAAACTATAAACTATATAAAGAACTTGACCTTTATATAAAATGTTTTATTTAAAAATCTTCATGACATCACAGACAAATAAAAATATAATGAAATTAAAAAATGAATACAAGAAAAAAAAACATAAATAAACTTATATATTATATTATTGTTTCTTCGAGGTATTTACTTGAGCTTATTACTTTTTATTATTCATGTGTTTGAGAACTTCCTATTTTCTACATCTTTCCCACCAAATGTCATATGAGCTTGCCAACAATGTATACTTTGCACACTGAACTTAATTCTTTACTTTCCGTCTCTTGATCTGGTCCCATAGAGAAAGCTATCGAAATATAAACTAATCTGATGTATATTTGTCATTGACATTTTGGTTATATAAATCTTAAGATTTGGCGCCACTAAAAAAGCAGAAAAAGAAGAAGAAGCAGATCCGAAAATTTGGCCGTCTCGCGAGGGTTTATGTATACATGAGAGACAGCTGACAGAGACAGTTGGGGCTTGACAGTCGGATTAGTTAGGGGACGTTTACTTGTCGAGAGTAGTCAGTTATTTGCCTTTTCTAGTGTTGGTACTGTGGCAAAGATATTTTGAATTGTAGTGAAGATACAATTTCGACCGCAGGCAATTAAGTTGTGTTCGCGTTTTTGTAGTTTGATCACAATGGTTTACTTTAATTTACACGTTTGGGTAATTTTATATTTACCATTATATGTGAGTAAACGAAATTGCAGTATTAAGTTATCTTACTAATGGCCTATGTTTGTATTTACACATGCACTGAGAAAAATGTCTGGCCATAAAAGTATATGGTACCATGCTTAAAATGCATAAATGTCTTTCGTGCTATTTTTCCTTCCTGCTAATACAGCATGAATCCATACAAAGTTAGGTTAGACCCATGTTCTCAGAGCCCAACCCAAAATTAATGTTTGTACACTGATATTTTTCTCAGTGTACAATCATTCATTTTTCACTGTTCTTTCCACTTGAAAAAGTTTAACTTGAATTCATATATTTGAATTCATTCAACTATTGCGACATTCAAACCAGTTTAAATGAATTCCAGACAATTCAAATTAATGCACAATTTTGCTAAAAATTAAAGTTTTTTTAATAATTTATATAAAAATTGTTTACAGAGGAACACAGGTAAACAAATTTACATCAGATGGTACGAGTTTGTTGATCATTTTGTTAATGACTTATTAATGTAAATGAGTTATTAATTGTAAATTATTATGGAATTCTAACGCGCTCATTGCATAGTTATTGCGATATTTAAATACGGATATTTGAGGGAAGGTGAGACGAATATCAGAATGAAGTATTGACTGATCCGCTGTATTGTAAGAGGGTATTGAGTTTGGTTGTGAATATTTTTAGTCTGGAAAGAAAACGGATAATGAGTTAGCGGTTTGCGTGTGATTGATTGTATGCTGATGAGATGGATGTGTAACTCAGGAGGAGATAATGTTGAGTCTAGGAGACGTTATCCAGTTTAATTTCTTTCACTACATAGTTTATCGCTACGAACAAAAAAATGCAAAAGTTATACACAACTCTTTGCATTAGTTATTCAAACGTCAGACTGTTTCCTGTTATTGATAAGGGATCAATGATAAGCTTGCGTTGCAAGTAACTGGCAGGGTTTCAGATAAGCTTATGGGAAAACTGATGCGGATTAGACGTTTTGTTTCTAAAATATGGTTAAAGTCTATGAGGATGTCTATAATGATAATAATGCAAAATCAGTCAAAAATGGATCAGAAAAGCAGGAATGTCAACAGTTTGTTTCCTTTAATAATTTGCATATTTGACAAAAGATCAAATATTATTTTCGATATTTTTGATATTTGTCCAACGGCGATTTCCAAATCGTATGAAATTATTTCAGTTTGGAGTCACTGCTTTAGAAGTCCATTATTTGCCGGATCAAATGGTCTCGCTTTCCACGTGTCCTGCCAAGGCAGTCGCTCTCCGGGCTGTCATTCTTGGCGCACCGGCTTCCGGAAAGGGGACTGTATCGGCGCGAATAGTTCGCACCTTCAACGTATCACACATTTCCAGTGGCGACAAACTCAGACAACACGTCTCTAATGGCACCGGTACTTTTCAATATACAATTTTTTTGACAATTCAACAATTTGGATATATTTGAAACAATTTCAACATATATATAATGTCATTTAATTTGGCATTAGATGTAAAACGGCTAAATTTTTATTTCTTCAAGGTGGTAATTTTAATTAAGAAACTGCAGAACCCAATGATATGTCACGGTTTCTATATACAAGCTTCCAATTATCCACCGAGTGAACTCAAGTGGATACGAGCCTTTTTGTGCTGAAAGAAAGAAGTGAAAAATTATGTATTTTGCGGCAATGCAAAATTGTCAGCACATTATTTTACAAGTATTTTTAAAAAAATCACATCTTATTTTATTCGATGTATTCGGGATTTAAAAACTGCCAGAGAAAGTAGCCACATTTCACGAAGCTATTTTAAAGTTCAAATAACACATTTATTTTTATATCAGAACATGTTTTGTGTCTCCATAATTCAACGTCATTCGATGTTACAGAACTTGGCAAGAAAGTGAAGCGGTATTTAGATGCCGGACGTTTAATACCCGACGATATAATGACAGCTTTAATTAATGAAGAAATTGCATTGCTCAAAGATGGCAATTGGTTACTCGACGGTAATTGACTTTATGCCAAATCAAATAACAGCTGGACAATTCACTCAGGGATTCGTCCTAAGATATATATTATTTTCATTTTTAACTTACAATATAACATTTATTTAAGATTAAGTTAATTTTTCTAATAAATAAATAAATAAGTACTCAATTCAATTGTTGCAGGATTTCCAAGGACAGTGACCCAAGCAGAAAAGTTGCAAAAATTGCATCCAGTAAGTCTGGTACTTAACTTAGTAGTTCCTCATGACATAATTTTAGAAAGAGCTAGTCGAAGGTGGATTCACATACCTAGTGGAAGAGCATACAGCATTGGATTCAACGATCCAAAAGTACCTGTAAGTGTGTAATCAGATAAAAAACTGTAAAACAAGTTTTAATAATGTCCAATTTGTTTTTTTATAAGTAATGAAATTGTAATTTCAGGGAAAGGACGATGTGACGGGAGAACCATTGACACAACGAGCTGATGACAAGCCAGAAGTTGTCAAAAAAAGATTAATCGAGTATGAACAGAAGACTCAGCCAGTGATCCAATTTTACACGGACATTGGGGTAGTCAAGAATTTCAAAGGCTCGACGACTGACTCGCTCTGGCCCCACATCAAAGAATGCATTCATCAATATTTATTTAGTCAATGCATATGACTCTGAAAGCAACTTTATACTCCAAATGGACGGAAAAAGTTGACACTTATAACTTGATTATTTAATATTTAAAAACAATGGTTAAAACGTTGAGCTTAAAATTCTTTCAGATCAAATCGGATGTGGAGGAATTTTAAGTTGAACTATGATAAATAATCAATTTATAATAGTTCAATTTTTCTCTCTTAGTACTAAATACCAGTCAAAAGTCAATACGTGCACTGGATTGCACGAAAGGATCATTTTTAAGTTTTTGTACATAGTTTTTTAATTGAGCCAAAGAAATTTAGGTCAGCGATAGATTTTTACATTTTGTAAATAGCAGTGACTTTTGTTACTTTTATATTGTTGCTGATTTGTACTCCATTTTTTGCGATGACATATCCTTTAGAAAACCTTTTGGTGCAGGATATTCCGTTTCACGCACAATTTTGTGTCAAGCTGGTAGCTTTTAGATATTTATAGACATATTAGTCAATTGTTATGCAAAAGTTGTAGGCAAGTAGATAAACCGATCAGACACGGATTATCTTCCATAATTTTGATGAGTAAATGACAGTTCGAAACTAGCCATGTGACGATAAGTTGACACAAAAGATGGCCTATTTCGACAATAACGCGCGTTTCTGGTAATCATGACATGCACAGTGCATAACAACACAATGTCTAATTTTGTCAATTGTTAAACTTTTGTACGACTGTTGGAACGCAACTTTGTACAAGTGGCGAAAATAAAATTTGTACACATGAAGCGTTGATTTTTTATACTGGTCTTTGGAATATCGTATTTATTATTCCAAGAGTGATGAAATTTGACGATTTATTTTACAAACATTTCTCGATAGTAATGCTTGTATTTTTCCTTGATCAATACACATAGCGATTGCACTGCAGTGATTCCGAAACGGTGAAGTAATTTTTTGCAAATTTGTGTGGCTGATAAAGACAAATGATTTATTCATTCATTTCTACACTGATATAAATAAATAACTTAAGGACCGTAAGAATACGTCTAAGTACTTCGTGGGTAGCAGTTAAATCGCGTCTGAAACGTGTGATCGAAATTCTGATTTCATCAAGAATGTACAAAACCAATGAAAAAGTCACGAGAAATTAAAATTAAAGTCAGTCTTTCATGATTCAAATAAATAGATACAGTTCAATAAAACATGTATAATAAGCAATTTCTGACTATTTACTTAAATGTTTTCCTCATAATTCATTGTTTTAAACAAAGCAAACAAACCATGAATTATGCAAGAAAAGCAAATTAAAATGCATCGCGATTTAAAAACTCAGCAACTTTTCACAACGAATGTCCAAACCAACAATGTTCAACCGCCGGCGAAATACTCGTTTACAAAATTGCCTTAACCCAATTATCACAGGTTTCAATTAAAAAGACATGCGCTTTATGAAGATTTCTAACGAGTTCGACAAGCAACCAACATCTATCGAATGAACGTTCTTCAATGTTTGGGTTCTGTCTCTTCCTTTTCCTTCCTTTAAGTAGTTCCTCTTTTCAGTCGATGGTACAAGTCTCGACTGGTTAAGTACAATTGCAGTTCATCCTCGCAATACACCTTCTTCAAGTCGTGAGTATTTCGAACTCCTCGCTCTCATAAAGGTTCGCATCCTCGCAGGTTTCTCTTCCAACTGAAGGTGTCACAGAGTACAAACTTTCGGCTTCACGAACCTTTGCTCTTTGACAAATGTCTCTTCGGCTTCCCTCACAAAATAGGAACATTGGGTACTCCGTTTTCTCGTTTCTGGGGATAAGGAACTGAAACAGAAAAAAAACGTTAATAACTGAACTCGCAAAAAATGGAATCCCTATCGCACGTTCGAATGAAGCACTTACTGGTCTGACCATCTTGATAAGCGTATCAAAAGCCTCTTTATTCTGCAAGTAAAATCCGACGCAGCAACTTGGATCCATTTTATAAAGCAGCATTTTTCTGGGCGACGAACAGTGGAAACTCGCCAGTGGGAAATCTTTTTTTAATACGTCCACGGTTTCCTGGCAGTAATGCGGGTCAAGATGAATAAGTTTGTCGTCTTGGAAGCCGATGAAGTAAAGCGAGTGACGCGGCCGTCCGCCGATCACTCCGATGCAATTCTCCAGCCTGAGCAGCGAGGTCAAACAGGGCGCGTAACTCGGATTCAGCTTGTCCGCGCCCAATCTCAATGGTACCAAGAGAATGAGAGACTTCCAGACACCGGGCTTAATTTCACAGGCTGCTCTCACGTCATCTAAATATACTGAAATCAACAAATTGGGTTGGACGAAATGATGACTATTTTGAAAAAATTAATTTATCGATTTATTTGACTTCAATCAATGATATGGTGATTTTAACCAAAGTTGGTTATTTTAAGTATTACTCCAAAATAATAAATCCAATTTTATTATATTACTCCATAATAAATCCAAAATATCTGAAGAGAATTATTCTCTTCAAATATTTTCTTGAAAATATTTGAAGCCATTCGTGAATTTTTTCTGGGTTGTGGTAAAACAATTTATTCTATGTCAGTGTAACAGAGACAACAATTTTGAGTACCTGCACAATCTTGGGAAACGTAAACAGCGAGGTTCTTGAACAAACTATTTTCGCCAGTCGAGGAGGTCTTCACAGCTTGGCTCAAAATGTGTGCAACCGATGCTGGTCCGTACCAGTCTCCGGCTCTTTTTCCACTGGAAGCACCCAAAGAGACCAACGAGTGGATGGAGAACGGACACTCCGGTTCCATGTGGTCACCAAACCATTTGATAATTTTCCGGTGCATTGCATCTTCCTTAGTATGCAGGTCTGAGGAGTCCAACTGTTCGGGATGCCACCTCCAATCTGTATGCAAAATTAATCCTAGTCACATCTCATCAAAACCAAAAAATATTTAAATATACAACGTGAGTGAAATTTTATTAGTTGTAGTTTTAAAAGCTCGTCTTAAGGGGACACCACACCGAACTGCTATATTCAGTCATTTTCAACTGATTCTTGTTATTTTTTTTTGTATTTGACAGTATTTTATAGCCAGTTTAAAGGTGTGCACTCAGAATTGCATAAAAGTTTAAATTTAACTTAATATTTATAAAACAATGTTTTAAATCATTTTCTTTCAGTTAATTATTAATAACTTTTCTTAGCAGAAAAAAAGAATACTCCATTGACCTCTTCCAAGGAAATGACATATGAGAGCCTGTGCCAGCATCATTTGGCCACTACGCAGCATGCATCCCCATCCACAATCAGT
Source organism: Ceratoteleas bidentatus (assembly GCA_022817645.1). NCBI lineage: Eukaryota > Metazoa > Arthropoda > Insecta > Hymenoptera > Scelionidae > Ceratoteleas > Ceratoteleas bidentatus. Next base: position 13,063 of record JABFPB010000015.1, read on the forward strand.
TGTGAAGTTCGACCCGTTGAGTATAGGGAACTCTCTGCGATAAGTCAACCACAATCTGGAGGTGAAATCCCGCTTGAAGGCCTCGATACCTTCCTCCGTGCTTACATCAAAAGACAACTCGCTGTTCGTCTCCTTATCCAGGCCTATGGCCTCGGATGCCTTTTCTAATGAATCTGGTGATCTTTTGTAATAGCATACTCCAAGAAGCCAAACTGGCGATTCCTTTGAGAAGTTTGTCTTTATTTTCATTGTCCATCCTAAAAATGGAATAATAATTTATTTGTGTAAACAGGCAATCGTCCAATATACAATTTTTACAATATTTATAATTACTTAAAGTCTAATATATTATCTTTGGTTAGAGTAGTGAAACTAACAAAATTTATTGTCAAGTCTAGATCGGTCATGTTAGCAATTCTGCACAGTCTCCAAAATGGTGTGTTAAATAGTAGGGTGGAATGTGAAATTAAGAATTGCCTGCGGTTTTGATTTCGTTACTAAGTGGAAATTATGAGTTAAATTGTAATTTCCAGTTATTATGTCCCATGTATATACCAAATAAACACCTAAATCTTTGAAATTTGTGACTTTTTTTAAAGTTGGTTATTTGTATTATAGGGAAGTTGAATAATTTAATTAATAATTCTGCAATTAAAATAACAGTATTTTAATTGCCATACGAAAAGTCAGACTTACCATATTTCATATTATTCCACATGGACATTAGCTTCGTTTTTACTTTACTATCAGCATCTGCCGCTGGAATAGAATCCTGTTCGTTGAGAGCAGTTTCCGAATAGGATGAAAATATTTTTGGGAGTCCGGACACATTATTTCCAATGAGACTAGAGTATAAGCTTGTGCTAGTATAATCACCTGCAAAATTGAACATTGCATAGTTAATATGGTACAAACATTTTTATGATATATATTCTGCGAACAGACATGATATGTTATATATACAAAAGTCTATGAGAATGATGCATCTTTGATTGTCTATATCATTTAAAAAATAATAGTTGAATTAATAAACAAAAATAAGGAAGTAACATTGCAAAGTAGATGAAAATAACTCACATGGAAACATTTGTTCCTATCTTATTAGAAACACACAATTGTAGACAGAATAAAGAAAGATAAAGTGATTTGATGATTCACAATAGTTCAAGTATCCACTAGCATTTTTCAACTGTTCTGAATCTTATCTTTGTCTGAAAGTCAAACTCCCAAACAACCATTCAAACAAATCAATTGAACATAAAGAGGGAAATAGATTAAAAGGCAAGCATTGCTCTAAAATTGATATAACATTCACATATATTTCCTCAAGTGCAACTCAGACTACAATGCAAATACAAATATAAGAAAAGGCCTTCAGCTGGTTGCATAACTGACACGTGCTCAAAAATACTGACATACTGGCCCCAAACTCTCACTTGACACAATCTATTTCATAATCTTTAACAAACTAAACAATTTACCATATTTCCTTATCTCGCACGAAAAATTTCTTCAAGACCAAATTATTTCACACACATCAATCCATGTGAAACACGATCATTTTCTTTTCCATTATAGAAAACATTGACATCGAATTTAACATAAAAAGTGTAACATAAATGTCTCTTACATAACAATTTCCATTTGTTTGCCACGTCAAGAACAAATTGCTGAAAATACCATTTGCCAATCACTTATTATCAAGTGCCAAAAACTAAAAGATTCTAATACAAAAATACAAAATATCTAAAAGAATATTTTTCTCATTATAAGATTTTGATAGAGATGAATAGAAAATATTTAGATTTTTAGCCAAAATCTGCATTAATTTGAATTATCTGAAAGTCATCAACTACAGTATTCAATCCTGGATTGAATACTGTAATTGTTGAATTGAACTCCAATTTATGAATTCAAATCAAAATTTTTCAAATGTTGATGTATCTGGAATTTGTATTCTTTCCACTGAAAAATTCAGTGGAAAGTTCAGTTCAGTCAAACTGTCAGTTCAGTTCCATGTGTTTCTGTACAATCTTTTTGACAGATCTTCTTTCTTCATTCTGATTCTCCCTTTCTCGCCTGTCAACTTGCAAACAAAAACATACAGAAGTGCTTTCTTACAACCTCTCGTACCAGCGCTCGACACCTGTCCTTACCTAACCTGTCGTCTGAAGGACGTACTTGACCACTCATATCCAGACCGAAACCTGCGCTTTACAATTTTATTTACAATTAATTTACAACGCGAAGTGACTTCGCGAGTTACTCGCACGATCGAATCGTTCAGTGCCGAAAGTCGCGGGACGTCAGCTTGTGGCTGTCGCGACGTACGGCAACAATTTGTGTGTTGTTGTTCGTGGGAAGCGCCATGTTCGCAGCGCAAATGTCTACGTTTCGCGGGATGCGCGTAGCTGTCAACGGTCCACGCGGTTCGGCGACGGCGACGCGTTGTTTGTGGGCACTTGGTGTCGTCGGAGAGTGAGGTTACAGGAAAACAAGTAGCAGCAAATCGATGTTGTGGGAATGGGTGTTTGACGGACGAAGCGCGATACCTTCGGCGCCGCAACAGAAATCGCACTGACAAATCGAACGCGAGTTCGCGAAGATGGCGCGCAGCTCTAGTGGGGATAAGCGGTTTGTTTTGAGTTTGGACGTGTAAATAAAGAATCGGTTGGATTGCAGAAATTAAGAAGAGCAAGAGACGTTTGGGAAAGTTTGGTTTTGGAGGAAAAGTTTGTTTGCTAAGTTCTGTTTAAAGGTAAGTACGGTTCAGAAAATGAAAAATTATTTTCAATTACTTTCAAGCTCTTTTATTTTCAAAGAATATTTGAGACATGTTTTCCCATGAACTTCACTGAATTCGTAAAATGTAAACTAGTTTTCGACTTGGCAAAAATCGTAGTTTGCAAAATATGTCAAAATTCTTTGGCGAAAGTTATCTTAACAGTCCTCCCATATATTCTCTTCTAACTACAGAATCACTAGTGAAAGCACTAATATATATTCTCAATATAGGAAACATTATCAATATATTTTTTATACAAAAAATATGTTTCTGATATATTCCCAATTTATTCAAAATTTGTGCAATATTCTGGGGATATATTTCTAATTGCTAAATATATTGGGATTTTTTACATAACCTACATTACCGATCTGCATGTATCTGGTCGGTAATGTAGAGGGGAATGTTATTGTACTCGGCGACTTGTCATCTGTCACTAGCTCTTGAAAGGTATTCATTGATTCACAAATAATATTGTTTTGGTAGGTGAAAAATGACATCGGCTCATTTATCCGGTGGCAGATTGAACATTGGACTTGTCCAGGAACAAGCTAGAAAACAGCTGCTGAATTTGCTGGAGAAATGCGATGGAACGAAGGTTAGAAATTGCATTGATAACATTTCTGTTTGGTAGAACAACTGTCAATAATTACAACAAAATGTAATACGTTCAAGTGTTAATTGTAACAACGATTTTAGGCGATTGTCTGGGATAAATCTTTGGCTGGACCAATCGGATTGGTGGCGAAATACAGTTTGTTACAAGAGCATGACGTTATTAAAATGTATCCACTAACTGGTGGCCAGTTGCCACCCACTAACGTCACAAATATCATCTTCATCACAAGGCCTCATTTAGATTTAATGGATCTGATAGCAGAAAATGTTCACGGGTACATTTTAATTTTTATAAATTATTATTTATATTTCAACTATATCATACAAAATACATATCTATGTAATTTATATATAACAAGATGAATACGTAGTAATATCATTATTTATATTTGTATCTCCATTTACAAAATAAGTAAAGCATATATTCATTACGAATATATACTTTACTTTCAACAGAAAACAGTTATTAGAAAATTATATTTTCTCAGTTATAAAATGACCACAAATTAACTGTTTGCAGAGAAGACAACAGCAAGCCACGCAAAGAATTCCACATATTTTTTGTTCCCCGTAAAAGTCTGCTCTGTGAGAAGAAGCTTCAAAATCGAGGAGTGTTTGGCAATTTCACATTGATTGAAGAATTTGCATGCAACTTGTTTCCCTTTGACAATGATTTGGTTTCGATGGAACTAAATGGAGCCTTTAGTGAATTCCATTTAGAAAATGACCCAACGTGCCTGTATCGAGTAGCTCAAGCCATTCAATGTATGCAGAAGCTGTATGGTAGAATCCCAAAAGTAAGCGGCAAAGGGACAGCTTCGGCTAAGGTTTATGATCTTTTGCAACGATTGCAGCGTGAAGAAGATGACATAAAAGCCACTGGTGCACAGACTCCTTTGATCGAGCATTTGCTTTTGATCGATCGATCGGTCGATTTGTTATCTCCACTCGTTACACAATTAACTTATGAAGGACTGATCGACGAAATCTTTGGAATTAATAATAGTAGGTCCCATCTGTCAAGATTCATGATAATAATTAATAAATGAAATGGTTTGTAAATGTCCACTGTGAATTTTATAGCAACTGTGCAACTGCCAGCAGAAAAATTTCAAGACTCAGAGGATTCTCCAACTGTTATGTCTTTGGATAAGAAGGAACAAATTATTCTAAATTCAGGCGAAGAACTGTTTGCCGAAATCAGGTAAGGACAATTTTTCTGGCAATGATTGCTGAATGACTAATAGACAGAGAGGGTATTTTAAGCAAAAAATCTATTGAAATATAAAATGGAAACAGTGTTTATTAAATAGTGAAAATATTGCAAATTCAAAAGGGTATACATTTGCCTAATGGGCGTAACACCAATAAATCAATTATTTATTCTTATATTTCGTATATATCGCATAAATGCAAAAATTGCATCTGTCACCCAAGATCAACAGTCAATTTGATACGTTAAATATGATAATTACTATAATAAAATCTAGCCTTTATTATCAGAAATTGAAAGTGTTTATAATATTTCATCATGTTTCTATTTAATATTTAGTAAACAGTAAAGAGTAAACTTATTAATTAAATATATATATCATTATTGTAACATTTATTTTCAGGGATAAAAATTTCAATGGAGTTGGTCCAGTTTTGAGTCGAAAAGCCAAAATCATATCTTCCCAGCTCGATGAGAGGCATGGGGATAAAAGTGTCCAGGAAATCAAACAGTTTGTTGCAAGATTATCACACATGTTAGCAACAAAAAAATCACTAGCAAGACGTTTGTATTTTTGCTATAAATGTTCTGGTCTAGTCTAGTACTATAAATGTAATGAAACATGTTTAACTCTGTTTTACACTTACAGATACGACAATAGCAGAGATGATCAAGGAAGTCACAGATACCAGCAATTTCCTTGAATGTTTACAAGTGGAGCAAGAGTTGTTAAACTGCATAGACACAGACAAACCAAACCCGCATATCGAAGATATGATAGCTCAACAGGAACCCCTGCTGAAGGTGCTGCGTTTGCTTTGCATCCAATGTTTCACTAATTCGGGGCTCAAGCCAAAACTACTCGATTACTACAAAAGGGAAATAATACATGCATATGGCTACCAATATCTACCAACACTCGTTAATTTAGAGAAAGTTGGTTTGCTCAAAGTACAACAGTCTGCGAGGCAGTACATTGTATTAAGGAAACCATTAAAACTGATTGTCGAGGACGAGAGTGAAATTGCTCCAAAAGATATAAGTTACGTGCATTCAATATATGCACCGATCAGTGTTCGACTTGCAGAATCTTTAGTACTTCCTGGAGGATGGCAGGCAATTAATGACATTGTTGAAATGTTGCCCGGACCAGTTTTTAATTCAGCCTCTACAAGCGGTGCTGCAAATACTGGCAGGCGTAAGAAAAGAACTGATTTTGCTTAGCAAAACTTACAAAATTAACTTTTTTCGTATTTGAATTCAGACGAATAGTTATTCCTGGTTTTCTACTTGGAAATATTCGTAAAACTCACTGTTTTTTTTTTTCAATGCGTCATTCAAAAATTTTACTTTATGACTAAGAGCTTTCAATCACAACCACCGAATTTCGCTCTGGTCAGATTATTGTAAAATGTGTAAACACTGTAAACATACTTTTATTTCAAGTAAAGTCCCTAACTCTGATACAGCAGACTTTGAACTTGGCAGTAAGAATTTACTAAATTAATGTGTTTATAGGCAACTCGATATCAAGTGAAATCTCGTCTTCGGAGCCACCGAAACTAATCCTTGTATTTTTTATTGGAGGATGTACATATGCAGAGATTTCCGCACTACGATTCTTGTCACAACAAGAAGACTGTAAGTATAATAAATATATTGATGAAGATATTGAATTCGAATTAATTTTTTAATTCTTGTTGATTGTTTTGTGTTTCCAGTGAATGTAGAGTTTGTAGTGGGAACTACAAAGCTGATTAATGGCAATACATTCCTAAGTTCCTTGATGGAGGATTTACACATGGACTGAGGACACTTAAACTGCAGTGATGTACATTTGTTTGTAACAGACTTGATATTTCGATATATTGTATATACATTTTTAATTATACTCACACTATTAAATTAATATTCTTAAACTTATATTTAAATTGAAGACTCATTTAATACCATTTTCGTTATAAATTAAGTTTGCGAGATTTTAAGCTTATTTTTTTTAGTTATAAAAATGGCACAGGATATAAGATCCCGAGAGCCAATTATGCAGTAAGTTGTTAAGTTTAAATCAAATGTTTATATTTTTATTAAAAGGAGAACTAAAAAGTTTTACTGAGAACCACCATAAAAGTCAGCTGGATTAAATGGAGTTTGCTGCTTTTCACAAATTAATTCTCTTTTTATAAATGCACTTTTTACACTTATGTAGTAAAAAACTATCACTTTCATTATCTGAAATCAAAACATAAATAAATCACAAATTAATGAATCGAAGTATATATTCTACAAACAATCATTAATGCACTTATAAGGTAGAAAATCCATAATGGGGTATAATTTATAGTTACACTGAGAGAAATTTCAAGTGAATAAAGCGTGGCAATCCACGTTTTATTCACGTGAAACAAGTATAAACTACGTTCCTGTGAAATCCACTGGGCAATCGCTCCAAACCAACGGGATAATCGCAGTGCGCATGACAGTGTTGCACCTTTCCCACCGGATTATCCCGTGAGTCGCATGCGATTTTAGCGTGGCAATACAAGTGGTTGTCTGGTGAAAACTGTTCACGTGATAATCACTTGGAATTTCTCTCAGTGTAACCTGATAAATTTTCATTTCTAGAAAAAGCAATAAGAGTCTTTATTTATTAAAATTTATACTGTCGTTACAAAGTTTTCGAAAATGGAAATTTTGTGAATTGTAAAAAGTAAATAGATATTAGATTCGTAAATAGATATTATAATAGTAAGAGCTCAATTGACTAATGGGCAATCTGTTAGACTGCATAATATCACATTGCCCTGGGAAAAGAATACAAAGAAATTCATTGTATCGCTTTAGTAATTAGTACTATTTTAATTATATACTTATATTCACGTTGGGACATATAATACAAAGTGGAATAGCCGAAATTAAAGACACTGAAATGTTACAAAATGGTGCATACAACACATTTAGTAATATTATGTCGAGTTATTGTACCATTACTCTGATAAAGTGAATTTAAAAGTGACCTAGATGCCATGTAGGATTCAAAATAGAAAATTCTGGGTATCAAGTTATTTCATCTACACTCCATGTTAGTAAAATATGAAAAATTTAAATTTGGTGCATTACTTGAGGAAATTTTCCTGAGAAAGAATTTATTTAATACTCATAAAAATAAAGAAATTGGAGTACTATATTTGGTCCCAAATGAGTTTTACAGAACATAGTGCAAAAAATATCAATACGTGGGAATGAAGTTTTGCTTCGAAAAATTTTGAAGGAATAATTTCCCATGGGAAATACAGATTTATTGTAAATAGAATCTAGTTTGAATAATTATCGCCTGAGTGACGTATTATTTTTCCTTTATAATGCAAATGGTGACTGATTTTTTGTGTTTTTTATATAATATGTCAGTCTCTTTGAAAATATTATTAATCGTATTATTTAAATACCGAAAAGTACGAAATTATAATAAGTTTTTTGCTTTTTCTTCCCAGAAGTTTCATTTCTTTGTCGCTTTGGCGCATTCGATGATGACTAACCAGCCTATTGGTTGTTATGTAGATCCATGCAATTTCTATAACTATCATGAATATTCTTTCAAAACAGAAGTAAACACTACGGAAATGGTTTGGGATATTTTCCAAAGATTTTCCGCATTACATCCATTTTCGGAGGGGGGGGGAAGGGTTTGCTAAGGTTCTGTAGATTCATAGTTCCATATATGAAGCATGTGAAATGTAAGCATTGAGTAAAAAAGTATTTTGATTTTTTTAAATTAGAAATAAGCTTGTATAACCAATCTCATTCAATATCTTCAAAATAAAATGACTTAAACAGATATACCGTTCCTATCTATATACGTTGACATAAATAATCGAAACGTATATAGGAACGACATGAAAATTACATGTATTCGCATGACAATCAATAGCTGGGCGGTGTGAATAAAAAATGGACGTTTAAGCAAAAAGGGCAATCAGCGTGACTGTAAATTTGGTTGCAGTACAGTTTTATACAACTCATGTAACACTTGTGAGTGACAAAGAATAACGTGACAGGAGTCCTGACAGACTCCTTGTAAAAAACATCAAGTAGTCGATGGATAGACAGAATTTATAACCATCCGAATATGCAAGGAAACATCCGATAAAAGCTTAGAGGTTCTCAAGAATGTTCAACCAGTATTACTTTCCAGTGAACGATTCCTAAAACCTGTCCAAGGGCACGAAATTTATGTACAATTAAAAAAATTACTGTCTGAAGCAAACGACGTGAAACATTCATCTAACAACAAAATTAGCTCGAGTCAGAAACAAGATTTTATCGGCAAAGCTATTTTCTGAGCGAGCTTTTCCAATTTACCTTGTCATTAACTTAAGACAGAATATTCCAGGAATAAAAGCAAAATCGACGGAATTCAAACGAAACTCGACAAACTAAGACTTAACGATTCAATGGAGGGCCCTGCTGATTGTTCTCGTCATAGAAAGTTACATTGAGCTATAAAAGTATCCTCATAACAGGAACCTGCAAGTAAGAACCATGTCATCCAGTCGCCTTGCCTGGCTCATATGTTGTATGCAATAGCCAGTGTAATCATCAGCTCGTGAAAATAAGCATGTATATCTTCAAAATAAAAAAATTCTCTTCTGCCTAACTTATACATGTATCAAAGTATTTCAGTGGCACAGTGAGCAGGACACTATCAACTTGAAAGATTCAGATTTCATCCTGAAAGTACACTTTGTTTTCTGTCAGCTTTAGCTAACTTGATAGGACATAGAAGATGGTCCTTAACCGAGAATGATTTTGGTCAGTGGCACAGCAGCGTTTTCTGGAAGTACATTTCAAGGGGAAGTGGGGGATTTGAGTACAATACAAAAGCGTTGTCTATCATACATTAATCCAGCCATCTATTCAACTATGGTGTCCTCATTCATGACTTATGGTCCAGAACACAGAGCTGAAGGTGTGAAGTGATCGACTAGAGTAGGACAGTGAATACAAGAAACAAATGCTAAGATAGTTACCGGTGTTAGACAATTGTAAGCAGAGAAAGCCATTTGTTAGACGTGACTAATGTAGACTTTCCGTTTTAAGTACACGCTGCTGCGCAATGGAGAGGTGACCGCTGTGTCATTACTGGAACAGAGCCGAAGCTCGTGTATATACACTTGGTAAATAGTGCACTGCTACGTCAGTGTACGGTACAATCTACTGCTCTACTGTTCCGAGTGGTTTTGGGTTCAAGAGACAGTCGTTTGGACTGCTTTTACTATATACAAGTGTATATCTTCTCGTATAAGTAGATAGAAACAAAGAGAAAGAGAAAGAGAAAGAAAGAAAGAAATGGGTCAAGGACTTTGGACCATAGTCCAACCATAATTGTGAGTTTAGACAACCAAGACTTAGACAAAAAGAAACTGGAAAAAGTGAAAGAAAGGTCAAGCCTAATTTACATGTCTCAGTCTGTGTCCCACTCTGCCCTTCCTCGTTCTCAATTATTACAAGGACAATGTAAATGCTCGTTAAGAAGGAAGAAGTGAAAAATGGTTCTTTGGAGTTGCTTTACCACTGGTCAACTAATTTGGTTCTAGCTCGACTAGGATCGTTTGGTTGGTCTTACCTTCTTCGTCGTAACGATGAGTTTTGTCCAGGTAACCCGAACTGTCCTCGTGGAATGACCATGCGCGCATTCCCTTGAGCTGGACGAGATCCACCATGGGATTGTAACATGCTCAAGTGACTAGCATATCCCTCACTGAGGACAGTCGCGAAAGCCTGATGTTTCTTTGAAACTTTGCCGACGATGAATATTTGTTGAGGCTTCAAGTTTATTGCTGTATAAACGCTGATATCTTTACTACTACCATAAGCGTAATGTATTATAACACCGTGTTCCTGGAACAGTCAAAGTGTTAACGAGGCAAGTTTCTGGACAATGGACTGCAACTAATGAATGCAGTGGCTGTACCTGTACAAGATTGTTAAGGTAAGCCGTTTTGTGGCTCAATGGATTTGTAGAAACGCCATCAGCGAAAGACACGAGACCGTGAGGAAAGTTGTGTTGTGACAACCAGGATACAACTTTATGCTGCTGCATATCAGGTCGCGCAGTTATATAAATTATAAGGTATCCTAGTTCTTGCCAGTGTCTGGAAATGTCAAAGGAGTTACCGTTTGAGATGAGAAGACTAAGGGTTATCGGTTTTCTTGCTGACGTCAGAGATTTCACATACCTTACAACATCTACAGCGCCTGCTCTAACTTTGGGATCCCTTCCTGTTACAGATACACTAGCGGTAAATGAACCATCTATACTAAATACAACACACTCTGTTTTTGGTGGTATCACAGCCATGAAAAAATCTACTGCCGTATGATCTCCTCTGTAAAGAAGCAGGTGGTAAATAAGATGTGTATAGGTAAAAAATGTCTATCAACCAGCTTATCTTACCTAACAACCATTTTTACTGGATACAATCCGTATCCTAAAGCTTTGTCGTCTGGAATTCTATATGTTATTCTGCCATTTTTGTCTGTAAATTCGGTAGAAAGAAACGTCCATTCGCCACCGGGGGCGTCTTTCATTATGTGTACATCAACTTTTTCTCCTGCCAGAGTTATCATGTCTATCGGACCGTACATAAACCTAGCGATTAGTATTTGTGGCGCACCTTCTTTCACTATGACATCGTTTGCCCTGTGATTAGCAGTGACATTCTGCAAAAAGCGAATCATCGGTTTCAACGTGTCGCTTTCTATTTTTTATTGCGAATGATGAAAGCGATCTTCAATTCTCCTGCGACCTATTTTAGTTTCGAATACAGTATCGTTACCTTTAATTTAACAGAAGTACGTTTTTTATTCCACTTTTCTCTCGGTTGACCAGGACGGAAGCAAGTGAGCTCCTTCTCTTCATTTGCGAGAAGTGGTAAATCAAAAGTACCTAGTTGTCTAAGAATAAATGCTATAACATCCGAAGATTCCCAATAACTTGCGTGAAACAAGTGAGGTAATGCATTGGTAGGAAAATTTGATAAACCTTCTGGACAATATAAAGCATAGTCTATTCTTTTGGCACCCCACCACTTTTGAGTTACTGTTCAACAAAAAAGCATTTGCGTCATTGGCACTCCCAAATCTCGATCTCTTACAAATATTCAGCCCCAGGGTTACTTACATGCTGACACAGTTTGCAGAGGAACAGTTTCTGTCATCCCAGACATAGTGCTCTGTATCGAAATGTCAGATAACCGTCTTAGATGCGCTATTTGTACATTAGGAACATTCAATCCCTCTGCGAATAGCTGAGGATTAGTCTGGATTGACTCCACTGCAACCACAAGAAACGTTAATCGTCATTATCCTGGCTCAGTCACCGTTCGAGCATAGCACAATCGACACCTACGTAAATGATAAGGCTGTCCATTTCCGAGTGGGTACTTTTGATATCGAGCAACATTGACCGGTGGCAACAGTGAAAACCTAGCAGATATAAGAGGTTCCAGACGAGCGGCGACGGGATCCGTTGGGTGAAATAGATTATAAATTTGATTGATCATCGGTTTAGGTACAGTTGTATTGTTCCTCTCATTGTACGAAGATATCTTTCTGTACGCTAACACTAGAGCCAGTGGACTTCCAAACATAAAAAATTCGCCTACGTCAAACTCTAATTTACTTTGTTGTGAGTTGTCACTGAAAAGGAACGTGGATCCAACATGAGAACCATTTTTTCCACCGATTTACTCTGACTTAGAAGCTCTTCCAGACATACCTTGTTGACGAGGACCTCCTTCTAGGAGACGGAGCCGAAAGGTGCTTGGAATCCTCCGAAACTGCACTCTCTCCCTGATTGTCATTGTCTAAAATACTGTTCTCACTATCGTGTCTTGATTGATATTGGGAGGACCGACACAGAGCATCGTATGCTAGGATAGATCCCACAGAGTCACCCACCAAACAAATCTGCCCGTTGAACCCGCGGCCCTCGTCACTTTTCACGAACTCTTGATATACCTGGTTGGCTCCGCTGATGACACGAGACACCGCGTCACTGTAGTCTGGAGTAGAGCTGGCCAGCAATGGGATAGCACCGATAGGTATGGTGTCCTGGGTGACTTGGGGTGTGTCCATGCAAGATGGAGACACATCGAAGCTGTACGGGCTCAAGCTGTGGAAACAAAGGTCACATGATTACTTCCCTGAAGATTACTGAGAATTGCTTTTAGGATGATGCACTGTTGGGGTAATGGTCACCTGGATAGAATGCCAAGTCCTTCGGTGCATATCGATGGACAAGACACGTACTTTATAGCGATATGACCAACCATGGTAGGGTAATGCTGCCTCATCACTGACTCGAAAGCTCCTTTAAACGTAGTTATATCGGACTTTTTGGCAGTCGAATCGACGTTGGCATCTGCAGTGTAAGGTAATAGAAAAGAGTGTTATAATGATGGTAATTAAAGATACTCCAATTGTAACAGCAAACCTGATATTTCATGCTCAAGGTCTGCTGAAGTGAAATATCAGTGACTGAAGAAGCGAAAATTGAAATTAAGAAAATATTCCCTGTTTTTGTTATTGACATTTTGTTATGACAAAATGATGTCTATAAAGAATGATGTATATAAAGGTTTTATTAAACATAATGATTTGTAGTCGTAAGACTTAGAATAGATAGACTTACCCAGTACACTGCCAGCATGCATAACTATTAACAGTACGGTTATTCTGCATGGATGATGAGTCGGAGAATGCTGTGGGGATGTTGGGCAAGATATATCAACGCTGGCTGATGGCCTTATGAATAACCTTTTACTGCTACGTTCGCTGGCGACTCGTTGTAAATAAGAATGTGAAAATATAGTGTCCTCTGTTAATAAAAAAGATGTGTTGTTATTACCAGAATCTTCATTATATTATACTCAATATTATTTTAATACCTTCTTTGTCTTGCACGGAAGGAGCCGTGGGGGATGTGGCGTCCTCCTCTTCCGCTAGAAGATCCAAAGAACTCCATTTAGCTAACGCAGAATTGTCTTCAAAGTCTTCTGCGCGAAAAACATTTGCATTTATAACAATATCAAAACGTATGAGGAAAAAGCAGTTAATAAAGCATGTTTTGGAAGTCTTGTTTCTGAACTAACAAATGATTATGAAATATAATGAAAACCATTTTCAATTTGCATGTGTAATCAGGAAAATAGAAAACTCGACTTCCGCCACATATTCCATTAAGCTATTAGCATATAAAAAGTCCCAGTTTTCGTAACCCTGCTCCCCTTTACTTGGACTTGGACTACATGGGTAATAGAAGCACTGAATTGAAATAAACGTACAGGTAGAATAAGGTACACACAATTTCATATTATCCGTGTAACTCCCTATATGGAAGTTACACGCAAGGCCTTCATCACCTTGTGAGGATTCAATTGAAAACGATAATAGCACATTTATCGTGCTGAGTTACGTTGAATAATTTTACGTGAATGGTGTAAATAGAAGAAAAGTATGTACAAATGAAAATAGATGAAGGTGCAGGTGATCATGCACCTCAGTGTGCGGAAATTGTAAACAAATAATAGTGGGAAACAATACAGTCAAAGTAGTATTTATGCAAGTAGGAAAAAAGTCGATATTCTCGTGTCGGTCACTTTCATCACCAGTTGCATACATACATTTTTATTACTATAGTGCAGTGTTAGGTCAAATCTTTTTTTTTTTTGGAACATAAACTTAATAGTAGAAAACAAAATCTTCTGCTCATTAAATATTGCCACTTGGCGTAATTTTATTGCTTCAAAAAGTGTTTAGGACATATTTTTGATACAAGATTAAATTTTAAATTGTATTATAACTTTAGGTGATAAAGAATAGAACATTTTGTTCTGAGAAAAATTGCGCCTAATACTATGAAGACAATAATTTGAGAAACACTTAGTAACTTTTATAATGGAACATTACGGGAGCACATAAAAGTGGTAGGGTCACTTATTTGAATGTAAGAACAGGTTTACATTGACTGTACATTACGCTACAAACAAATGCTGATAAAAATATCGAAACAATCGTTGTCTTGTATACCCTACCTTTACGTATGATAGGTATTATAAACCCAGCTGTAAAATTAAGCGTGCAACAAAAACCATAAACAGTCGAAAATTAACGATGAACGTGATAAACTCAACTAAACTGAAGAATTTATTCAAATAGATTCTATGCTTGTGTGTAAACCAACGCTACACATTGATTAAAACAAAACTCGCAAGATCGTGTACTCGTTCAATATCCCAACTTCTAACACCTAACTAAGTAGACGACCAGTTGTGGGAGCATGTACTTATAGATAACTATGCAACCGTTCATTTAATCCACAAGTACTTACAGTCGTATGAGTATGTAAAGTTTGTGAAATCAAAGTCAATGAGCAAAACAAAGGAACATAAAACTTCTGCGGACGTTCCCTTAAAGAATTCCATGTAGTTATCCAAGCGTTGTGTCGAAATACTCAGCTTACCTTGGCAATCAAAGAACTCGTCTTCGCTCCCAGACTCCGACTCCCGCACGATGCTTCCCATGCGCCAGTTTGCCAGCTGGATATCGAAACTTTTAGCAGAACTTGGAGAGTGCATAGAGGGACCAGCCTTCTTCCAGCTCTTTGCCTCGGTTTTAATTACAGCGGTTCTGCAAGATAAGCCAACTTTGTAGACAACTTTACAACATCATAACAATAGCAAAATTGTATTCCTCCCTCGTACCTTGGACTGACTAACTCCGTGGGTGAGTCTTCCGGACTGAGTTCGCCTTCGGAACTCACAGCGGTACTTATGATAGGAATATCGGACGGTTTTCTCATCGAAGGTGGGCTTTGGAGATCCTCATTCTTCTCGATGCTTCCCAGGGTCGCAGCCAAGGTCTTCGCCACATCCGAATCCTGAGGTGTCGCAGAGTTGTTGCCAGAAGATGACTGATCGTCACCAGCAACCACCTCTTCGTTGCCATCACCACCCATTTTCCGTTGCAAGTCCAGCTGGGTTTGCCGTTCGATCTCCCGAATGTCCTCCATGGTCAGACCGTACCATTCGTCTTGCCAAGCCCAAGCCTGTCTGTGTGCTCGCAGCATGGTGTTCCTCAAAGCTGAAAAGTGGAGTGCATAGAAGTGGCAATTATTTTCGCGATATCCAAGTGGATCACTAGAGAAGAGATATCCATATTTATCATGTCGCCTGAGGCATAACTCATGCTCACCGACGTCGTGAATGAATTTCTCCAACTTCGTCTGCATCCCCCAGTAACGAAACTCCACTCTGCACAACTTGTAAGCACACATCAGGGACTTGCCCGAAGGGGTAGGCTGCGACTTCCCCTGAAAGCAGAGTCAACATGAACCACACCCTAAGAGTCACTGGACCGAAATTCACGGCTTTTTCAAATCTCACTTTGACGTCTGCCCAATATTCCTCGAGCCATGACTCTGAAAGTGGTCCTCTGCCGGTCTTCTCCGAGACATATACCTTCGGATCCTCTTCGTTAGCGTAGTCGCTCCCAGATATTTGGTCCTTAACTATGTCAATGACGTCTGCAAAGTTAATGGTCGGTTTGAATAAAACATACAGACATTTCGGTCCTACTCCGAAACTACATAATGAAAAAACTTGTTTGGATAAATGGAATTCGACTCTGGAAACCATTTTGGAACCAAGTATGGTTCAAGTATCCATCCACTATTCCCAGAGAGGTTCAATAAACCATTTATAGAACCTGTCTAGGAATTCTAGCCATGGTACCTATCTAGGAATTCCAATCATGGTACCTATCTAGGAATTCCAACCATGGTACCTACCTAGGAATTTCAAACATGGTACCTATCTAGGATCAACCAAGATAGTTAGTACCAACTATCTTGGGTGGTTCTAACTACCTTGGTTAGTTAGAACCAACCTAACTAACCAAGTTAGGTTGTTTCTAGGTTGGACCAAACTTGAACCAAACTTGGTTCCAATGGTTTCCAGAGTAAAATTCCATTTATGGTTCCAAGCCAGCTTTTCTTGTCAGGGAAAGGCCACCCACCAACGATTCGGTTCCTCATATCACTCCCACTCAGCTTAAACACGTTATCCTGGTATCCATTGTCAGGGTAGTAACAGGTTTCTATCTCCACAAAAAACTTTTCGACAAAGGGACACGTGTATCTCGTTTTGGTGTACGGGTAAGCGTTCCAAGCCTCCTCCTTGGCGATCAACGCGGACTTCGGGAGCAAACTCTTGAACCATCCCGGCAGGTGGTGCCCAACGTGATAGATCTTGTGGGTGTATTGTCCGTTGCCCCCGGGGCCATTCGTGTACGGTTCGTTAACGATTATCTCCACGCCGCTGCCTGCCCCTCGACTCTCCACCCGCGACTTTTTCTGCCCCGAAAAAAGTTTCCAATGGTCACGATTAAATACTGGCAATGTGATTTGCGAGTTTGAGTCGCGCAAAAAACTGTCTGAGGCATTAATAAACCTAGGGAGGGATGCTTTCCATCTTCGTTTGCGAAGGATCGAAACAAATGTGTTTGACTTTGTCGAACTTATTTGTTTGGGAGATACGTCAGCAGGGTATAGCTAAGGTAAATAAGTGCTGACTGAATCGGATAATGATCTCTTTGCCGTGGAAACTTGTCTATCAGTACCTCGAAACAATTTTTGAGCAAACTTTGCGAAATGTCACAGAAAGTTTATGTTTATTTTAGAACGAGGCAAATTACCGCTATCATATACAGCTGAGCAATTCGGTACTCCTCGACCGTCAGGGGCAGAGGGATTCGGTACTCCTTGATTAGCATCTTGATCAGTGTTTATTTATATCGTTCCTGTCGCTGAAAAGACATTCGCATACATGAAGTATTTGTTTACAAGCTGAAGAAATTACGATAAAGTCACTTTAGTTCAAAAGGAGAAACAGCAATGATGAGTTCTAGTGTGACTTGACCTATCATAGAGTCTATAATTATGTCTATAATCTGTGTATATGTATGATCTACAATTACATGAGCAAGTTTGTGGATTGCAAATGTTTATGCAATCTAAGCGTGTTATTTTCCACTGATTTCATCCCATAAAACATAAAGCGGACTGGCCATTTGTATAGAGAGAGAGAGTTAATGTCAAAGTTCAGAAACACATTGGAAATATAGGTTGAGGCCTTTAGGAGAGTCAATGTGCCATTTAAAAGGATAAGAGTCAGATTAAATTATGAAAGGTGCATGGGATGCGTATATATAGATGAATTGAATTATGAAAATGTGTTTAATATCAATTTATCATTTAATGAATATTTCATGATAACTAACGTATCATGAAATATACATCAACATTTAAAAAGCTGTAATCAAACTATTCTAGGCATGATTAATTTTAGGAAACATTTAATTTTATGTGTTGTTATTTTATATCACAAATGCATAAGTGCTAATTGAATGCAAGTGTTTAAGCCAGTTTGCCATCAAGTCAATTAAAGTCAAGCGGTAAACAGCTCATTAATCAATAATATACACATTATTTTTATAAAAATATTCCATGGTGACCTCCAGTTAGTCAGTCTTAGCCACTGACACATGATTAAGTCGCATTTATATCCGCGAAGCACGTCAAGTGTTGAATAGTAATGTTTGCACGACAAAACAGCAAATCTTGCTGCCCGAAGTTTGGCCTAAATATTACAACTTTACATTAACGCGCGCTTTTTCCCGAAAGCGACGAAAAAGTCAACATTTCCCACTAACACAGTTAACCTGAATTTTACCTCCCCAAAAATTGTTCTTCTACCAAAATCGCTCATAAATCACTCGGGAAACAATTTGCGCGCGAACGCGCTTACTGTTTTTCGCGTTGTCGAAAATTTTCGCAAAGGTCAAAGTTCACTCGGGTTGGATCATAACCCACATTTGTTGGCGAACCCGAAACTTGGAGGGTCTCGAAAGTGATTAATTGCATTACGTAACATGTCCCAAGATTTCCGGACATGTTATGCATTTTTGAGTCTTGTGACTCAAAATCGGGGGACGCCAGTTGAGCGAAAATCAATAGAAAAAGGTGAACGAGAGGCATCCAACTTAGGAATGCCCTTTCGTCACGAGAAATGTCGGTTATTTCAAGGGAACAGTGGGAATGTGACATAACTTCGTCAATACTATGCAGGAGGAATGACAGAAATTAAAAAAATATATCGAAGACAGTTTGCCTCAAAGTTTTTACCTCCACTGTTTACCAAACCATAATCCGACCCTCGAAGATCCCATTACCCACCAACTACACCTTCTCCAGAAGGACCAACGGTCCATAAAGAATTCTCACATCCCTCACTGATAATCAAACAAATCTTCCTACCACCAAATGAGCCTACCAACCCATCTTCCCAAATTCCCCACAAAACCACCCAAAATCCACGAAACTCCCAGGATCTCCACCCCCAAACTCTCTACATTAAAGATTCTACATTAAAACTCTGGGTATCTTGTGATATTCCCACAATCTAATCCTAACTTGCCATCTAAATGCTCTCTAAGGTTCGACCCTGGTTAGGACTCTCCGAACCAGGGAAGTCCAGACACTAATCCTCTCTGAAATACACTAATATGATCCACGACCTGGGACTGTCTTGCCCAGCCACTGTCACAACAAAAACAACGAAGTTTGGCTGTCTTACTCATTTGTTTTGGAGACACGTCGACGGCTATAGCGTACCTCAGCAAGTGCCATTGGTGGCTCACATCGTCCGCCTTGGTCGCCTGCAACTGACCGAGGTCGAGCGCGGATTTGTGACATCGAGCGCGCGAGCCCCTACAGCGGCGCGACGCGGCGCAAGAGCATGGCTGTAACAGGTATAACTGCCCGATAACTGCGAAAGGTCTACGCGAAAAGGGACACAGAGGATGGCCGAGCTGGCGCGACGTTCTCGCCGTCGGAGAACTTGCGCCCAGTCGGAAGGTGCAGGGTGGGGGATGATACGTAGAAGGAGAGGGTGAAGCCGACGAGGGACCATCAGCCGCCACCAGCTTTTCTCCTAATATTGATCGGACCTCATGTTACGGAAGATAGTTACGCGCACGGGACCAGCTGCGCGAGTCTTGCGAGATCTCGACACTATGTCATTCGTGGATGCGCCGCGCTACTGTGCGGGTCGGGCTAGGGTGGAAAAAGTAACTGTAAACCAGTTTACATTTTTACTGTAAAATTCAAGTTGCACCGAAAGAAATAGCGTGTAAAAATTACAGTCTTTTTTTAAAGACTGTTTCTTTGGGTGCGTACTGTAATTTTACAGTAGTACTTTAATTTTATGAACGCTGATTGACTTAAAGTTTGAAGTTTAAAGTGAAACTGAAATTTTATGGTAGAACTAGAAACTCAATTTTTTACAGTAGGGTAGGAAAATGTTTTGAGATTTTTTAGGAAGGTGGGGTGAATTTTAGGATAATCTGGAGGGGATTGGAAGAATGGGGGTGTTGGAAAAATTTTGTTGTAAGTTTAGAAAACTTTTTCTGGGGGATGGATTTTGAGTGATGAACTATGAAGATTTATTGGGCAAGTTGGAAAAAGTTTTTCGACGAAGAAAAATTGTTTGAGGGACGTTAAGGAGGTAGTATGGTATAGAGGAGGTTACTGTAATAAAACATTTTTGTAGAAAATGTTGAATTTAATTGTTTTCATTCGTTTAATAAAGGGTATTTCAGGTAAACGAATTCAGGGGGAGGTGTATAACAATTTATCTTAAGTTTTTTAATTGAAAAATTGATGATTGGAAAAAATAGGGAGTTTCTAAATTTGACTTTAAGACTTGTATGATAAGCAAAAAATTACAAATATTTTTCAATGAAACGTCAAAAATACTTTGAACATCTTGACTTTCGATGTCGAAAAATATTTCTTCGATTTCCAGAATCAATATTTTTAGCGATTTTTCCAGGGATGCAAAAAATATCAGAACTGTTTTCGTTCCAGATAAGTTTTAATACTTATAAATCGGTTATTTCTGTATTTAATAATTGCCAATCATTCTTGGGGATTTATGATGTAATTGTAATTATAACTTGCAATCAGTTGTAAACATATTTTACAATATTTTGACATAATTTCGTTCCAATTTTTTCATGGATCTAAATAGATTTTTATTTATAATTTTGATTCGCGAACAAAACTGGAACGAAATTGTACCAACATAGAACTAAGTATTTTTACAACAAATTTGAAGTTATAATTATGTAATATAATTTCTTAAAAACAATTTCCAACTGTTGTTTTGAATTCCTTAATTTGTCTTATTATTATCTCTTGAAAGAAAAGAAGTACAACAAGGATTACTCCAAATCTTTAAATTTTAATCTAATCGAAAATTCACAGATTTGTTTGTGTTCTTTTCATGCTGGATGTCCGCTTCCCTGAAACAACTCTACTAATTATCCGCAAAATCGATACATAATATTGCGCTTACACCAAGCAAAAGGAATATAAATCGCGGATCGATAAAGTAACGATGTTTAGCGAGCACTAACATAAAGTATTCTTCTGTTTTGATTTAAAAGTAATTCAAGTCTAAATTTACTCCCTTATTTATTATCTTATTGGCTATTCGTGTGCGTTATCCAAACGACTTATATATTATATTATATATAATATTATATAATTTATATGAACAATCAACACTGTGAACCAGTAAATAAATGCTTGCGTCGGAATGTACCACGTTTTTTTTAATAAAGAAATGAGAAATCAAATCTATTATAATTTTATTATAATTTCATCCGATATGTCAATTGTCACAATCCATTTAGGTATTGCATATTCATTCCTACGAGATTTTCAGATCGATTGATCATTAATAATCATTTTGAATTTCAATGAAACTTTTCTTTACAACAATGACCAGTCACTGTTGGGGATACACTCTCTAACGCTTCGTCATATATATTGGAATCATCTTCTTGCATATCGGAGACTGCGGTTATGATCTTTTTACGTTTACCAGATCGAACAGAGTTGCTATTCAGCTAATAAACTACTTGGCGAACACGTGCCAAATGTTTTGGAACACTGCAAGATAAGCATGGGCTTTTCATTGTTCCTTTGAAGTAAGTGCCAGCACAAAATATATTAACGCGTATATATGAAACCAAAATAAAATCTTAAAAATTATTTATAAAGTAAACTCTAAGTTTTCTGTAAAATAGGTAATATTGAAGTTAGTAAAGAAAACTTACTTGACGTTCAATTTGAACAATTTAACATTTCTCTTACGGTTTTAGATCGAATCAAAAATTTTGAAAATATTGTACTTAATGTATCAAAAACATCTTTGTAGAACCGATCGATTCTATCAAAACGATCTTACCATTTTCGAAATAGTAAGACCATTTTTATTTCACCTGTAATTTTTCTTTCCAATTTTTTAGATACCCTAATTGCAATTTTTCACTCTCCCATGAATTTTCTACCAAATAAAAAATGTTGCCAAGCAGAAACCTAAATAAAGATAAAATCATTTGGGGAAGAACTTCGTAATGGGGGTCCCCTAAAAACATATCCTCCATCAATAAACCAAGCGACAATCGTCGGAATACCCGCATCATCAAAATGTTCCCCAAACTACCAGTTTTTTCAAACCCAATCCTCTTCTTATCGATAACTGCCACACAAAACGTCTTTTATCTTTCCAACTAAAATCCCGAAAAAATGAAACTGAACTTCCAATATAAAAATATCGACTACCCAACAAAACTCCGCAGAATCTGACCCGAAAAGGAACGACATGTGATAATTTGCTGCTCTTATCAGCGCAAAAAAATCTCCAACTAGAAACCCAAAAGAAGCAGTGAATCGAAAAGCCGACGCGAGTCGCCTATCGCGAACATTCATCTTCCGTTGTTACGAAAATAAACCATTTCACTGGTTTTCCGCGCGGGAACGCGCGTGTAAACATTTCGCGCTTATTTTGGGCAATCCTCCGACCAGAAAAGCCCTCAATCGGTCGAACCCATATTGCGCGCTTCCGGTTCCCGAAACGCGTAATCTTTTAATCATTCCGTGCGCCTTCCCCGTTTCATTCCGCCGGAACCATTAGTTCGCCTCTATTTTGATTCGACCGCGCGATAATTGAGTTCTTTTTAAGTCATTAATAATTCATGACATGCTGGCATGGAATTCCGGACAAATTCTCCTTCGCTCGGCAATCAACATATTTCCAGCCATTCAGCCCTGCGATCGTCGCACAAATATCAACATTGACCGCACAAACGAATTATGTCACAAATCGCCGATCGATAATTTCGAACATTAGCAAAATTGGACGCTAAACTGTTTATCCTCATACCTTCGCACATGTACAAACACATACACGGATCGTCCATGTGGAGACTGTTTCAAGGCAGCACAAAGATCATTTTAATACTATTTTTCAATTGTACTTCGATATTCTTCGTCTATCGCTGTTTGAGAATCGAGAAATTGAGATAAGATTAAAGCCCCGACTAACTGAATTTAATTGAAAAAAAATATACATTAGTTTCGGAACTAAGGAATCATTTAGATACTTATGAAAACGTTCATTAATAATAATGAACGTTTATAATAATCAATCTTTGGATCGTTAATGAAAAAAAACAGCGATTGTTCGTCTTCGGTGATTCAATGATTGTTTCCACGTGATGGAGCTCGTCTCATAATAACTGGCATGAAGCCTTTTTAACGTCAAATGACGTTCCCCATTTTTTCTCTGCGGCACTCATTATCTAAACAAGTTAACTGAGCGCTGGTCTCTACGTACTGCTGTTGCGTTGCACCATCAGTTTGTATTTTCCGTGTCAACTGTCCGCGAAACCGCATGGGTGACATCTCACTTGTAAACTTCACAATTATCCACTCGCTAACTATTTCTCTATTTGTCGCTACTATTTCCAGCCGCTAAGACCTGTGGCTCGAGTTTATAATTATTCGGAACTCGGTCGATAAACTCAGTATCGTACATGGATAAAAGATAAAACTCAGTATCGTACATGGAACAGATTTGGAGTTTTTGGTTTCATTGGTTGAGTTCGGTTCTAAACATGACTATTTTATATATTAAGGGTTCGAAAAATGGATTAATTTGCAATATAATTTTATTTGTGAGTTGTGTCTGTTGGAACTTTAAGTTAATGTGAGGTTTCTCATTTAGATGTCACTGGTAGTCTCAGCAGTGTGGTCATTTTGGTTCAAACTGATGAGTGGGAAAGGCATATGAATTTTGAAAGATTCGGTGACATTATTGATGAAAACTTAACTTTTTCAGACAAATTTCACACAAATTTCTCTAGTGAAAATATAGGAAACATATATTTCCATTATAAAAAATATATTCCCAGTATATTCCCAATATATTCCAATTTTTCGCAATGTATTTGGAATATATTCTAATTTTTGCAATATATTTGAAAGATATTTCTTATTTATTGGGAATGTATTTTTAATTGCTGAAATATATTGGAAATATAATGCGAGTACATTTCTCTTTTTACTAGGGTTGCTACTGAATATGCTAGATATCAGAGTACAATTTTATTACAGATCTTTTGTCACTTTAATTAATATACTGCTGAAGGATTGTGTCAAAAATATAAAAACTTGTACAAAAAGCATAGTATGTTACTTTATTCATCTGATATATTCGAAATGGCCGTACAATATATTTTTGCAAAAGAAATTTACAGAGAATGCGGTCATGTGGATGTATGCTAGAACTAACTTTTGAAGGCAGTCGCACATTAAACTATTTTAACCCTGGCCAATCTATGTTTTACACTTGTTGCAAAATAACGCTAGTTACACAAACTAATTCAATTATCAAGCTAATACAGGACTGCCTGCATCATTTGAATGCATTTGAAAGTTTTGCGAGTAAATCCAGGTGTCAGACTCGTTCGACGAAATTCTACCCAGTTGGTCAGTGATTGTACAGGGTTAAAAATGGAAATACAATGTGTCCTAATGTCCAGACGAACCAATCTATTTTCGGAAACAATCGTATTTCGACAAACGATTCGAAATAATCGCGAAACACGGTTCCAAACATTCGCACGAGCGAAATCAAGAAGCAAGTTAAACGATGGAAAACGTTGGTCAATTACGAGAAATAACACTGACATTGTTACAGTGAACGAAAACGTTACATAATTACCAATCGCAATTGAAATGCAATTATAATCGCGAAGGTCTCGAGTTCGACAGCATACGGTATCAAAGAATAAAACCTCGATATAAATTTATAGATAAATATCGTATAGTCCCTATCCAATGCAATTGTCACATTTTGTCATAAAAAATTGTCTCCTCGTTATAGCTAAAATATTATAATGTTTCGATTATACAAATATATATTGTATGAATATATATATATTACATATATACGTTATTGTTTGTATTGCATCGTATCCGTAGTACATATCAAATGACATTGGTCAAGAATATTTAATAGTATGTACCATTCACAACACAGAGTGCATAGTACGAAGCTCTTACAATCTTGTTACTGACTCCCTTTTCTCTCATTGCAACTTACGTATCAACAAATACGAGAAGCTTCGGTAAACCAGAGAACTTGTGTCAAGTCTACGATAGAACGCACAACCACTTTGTATACAACCTGCATTTACTAAATGACGCACTTTTATTCACAACTCAAAGTAGACTAAACCAAGTTGGAATGCGATTCTCACATGGGCACCATTTAACGATAGTTTTTCATTATCTTCGCTGCACTCTTTTTCTGACAATCTTTCTTTTTTTAATTTAAATTTATTATGACAATATATATTTTTTTCCAGAAAACGAATAAAGGTCTATACTTTTATTTCAAGTATTTAACAAGAAGAGTCCAATAGGAAATTTTCGTATTCTATTTTTTAAAACTACCAATTGATTGCAATTTTTAATATATAGAATATAATATAATGGCGAATTGAAATTTTATGAAAAAGATAGCATTAAAAGAGAACAGCGTGCTACAGATTACGACATCATATGTCTCAAATTTCAAAGTCTCCATTAGGTTTCATGTTTCACCATCAAACTAACACAATTGTCTATTTTTCGCTGTCTTATAAATAACGCAATATTTTTAGAGTCGCATGATTAAAACATCCATCAGATCTTATATGATACTTCACATCGATCTTTTACGTCAACAATTTTAAAAGGGCTTACATTACGTAGCATCAGTTTATTCGAGAGCAGACGTAAGATTAAAATGCGGAAATGGAATTCGAGTTCCAATTTACAAATTTATTTTGAAGGAAAGAAAGATGGTAATTCTAAGACTCCCTACACGTTGTGTTGGTATCTTATAAGTAATGAAAGGATAACGTGGATAACACACTTCGTCAAGTGTGCTTACATTTTCAAATGCCAATGCGCGTTTCTAAATATGACGTTATTAATAGAATCTTTAAGGTGATGCAAAACACGTGTAATTACTTAGACCTTACAATTCTTTTCGGTTCAGTTTACGGTGAAATAACTTATTACACTGATAAAAGTAATTTAAAAAACGGTAAACTAAATACACAGTATTTATAATTTTATATTTCCCCTTAATTGGAATGTTTTAATGAAATGTATAATTTGTAATACTGTACTTTGTACAACAAAAGAGATGTTGTATGTATGTCGAATAAAACTGAACAAATAATTTCATTGATATTCGAGTCAATCAATAATAATTTTGGTTCAATCAATGATAACTTTCACTTCAACATGATTGTTCAACAAATTTTAACTCGATTAAAAGTTCTTTTGAGAACTACAACATCTTCAACACTAACTTAACGAAGAAAAACAAAGCACTTATGAAAATCCCTTGCCAGATAACAATGTTCTTTTGAAAGCTTTCGCAAAGAAACGAACAAAAAGTGCTACATCAATGAAAAGGTCGAGTACCTTTTCTTTGCTCATGGAAGAAAATCCTCTATCTGAATAATGTATGTACAATACAATATGGATCAGCAACATAAACTTTAATAAACAAAAAACGACAAACGGTTGTCGGCCAAATAAAAAAATACCCCGAGTCTGCCAAAGAAAACAATCTACCATTCTCTCGTTAGAAGATAAAACTTTTTATGAAATGCAACTTAACTCTAACCGAAATGTACTATGACGCTGGCTTTGGAACATTTATTCGTACATCTAGTTTGACGTGTTGATTAAGGAGGTTCCAGGACGATTTCCTTCATAATGAGAATGTGTTGAAAAAAATATATATTGTAAAGTAACAAATTTCATGAAATAAAATCACAATTAAGAGATACTCCACTTACTGGATTTTGTGAAAAAAAAGATTGAAGTTGACAGAAAATAATGGATCCTAGGAAACTTCCCTTTTTTCATGGATTAAACATGTACCAACATGTTGATGTCAATGTGACTAAAAGTTAGAGAAAATATTACAAAAAAGTTGTCGACAGTACTTTATAACTTATTCTTTGGTATCTATTTTTTTAATTTTGTCTTCATTATTAGAACATAGTTAAATCCACTTGTTAACCTTTATTTAAACAAATTCGAATAATAAAAAAAATACTTTTCTTGACATTCTATCTGCGGATTTCAACATAATCTCCATTTTTCGTTTCATTTAAGATGGTTTGATATTCATTTTTGTAAATGTCATCATGAAACAGATCGTGCCTGAACCTCCTTAATAAAAATGCCAACAAAAAGCCATTCCCTGAAATTGCAATCGGCAAAATCGGTCAACGTCCAGCTGTTCGTTAATTCTGAAATCACTGTCGCAGTATCATGCACTCTAATACAATATCACCTCGTCCGAAGAGTTTACTTATCGAATCGTTCCACGAAAGTAGACTCTACTTAAGGCTGGATTTTGACTAGCATTTCTCAGAGTGCAATACAATTTTTACAATATTTTGATATTTATTAGCTAAGTATATATCTTATTACACAAAATATTGATGCAAGCGAGAATCCAATGTCCTACTCCGCTTAGTTCATGATCCGTGTGATGGCGATATATTTATATGATAGTATGATATCTGACGATAGCGAGAGTTAGCGGTGCAAAAATATATATTAGACGATTTCAAACTTAAGATTAGTAAGTCATTGATGAGTTAAAACCGAGCATGTATTTTCTCACCCGAAGTCCCTCGCAACCCGAAGTGGTTAGGCAAACTGACTTTTGAATCGGTCACACTTTTGGCGTGTCGTTTTGAACTTAAGAACACATTTCAGTGGAAGTTTCGGTTCGTTATAAAAAGGTGGATAGAAATTCTAACTCAATCGTCGGGGTGAAAGTTCACGTTGGACAAAACCGTGCGAGTGAGAGGCGATCAGAAAATGCATGTCCATGATGATGGTCCTACGTTCATACAAAAATAAGTCGTTATGGTACAAACAAATCATCCTCAAATACACGCCGTGGCTGAGCCACGTCGGGTGATATGCATGATTTTGTATAATCTGGTTCATAACTTAATTACACTGCGGAACACTTGTGTCCGAAAAGCGACGACGCTTTTGGGACACCTGTTGAATGTCAATGTGATGGCTATATCAAAATCTGCTGCGCCAATTCTGACCCGATCAGAAAGGATTTTATTTTTGCAACAAGTGGTCCATAATCACTAATTCTGATATAGAACATATCTAATACTTAGACACTGGCAAAATTTGTGACTGTTATAAAAAGTGACTTTTCCACACTAATGACGTCAAACTGGCTGTTTTCCGTGTGGAAAGTGGTACTTTTCTTTGGAAAAAATACTGTACTAAAGATGGGTTAATCTACTAGTTTGAAAATATAATGTTTTCTACTATTCTAAAAAATTATTATTTCGGATGAAAAGCATTCCTGTCCAAAAAGTAAAATCGTCTTCATTTAAAAGGATTCCTTTTGTTACAAAGAAATTATTTTAAGGATACCCTTTTTGATCAGGAATCTTTCACAATGAAAATATCTCTTTGGTTTATATCGTGATAAATTTCGCTATATCCCATATCAGAAAAAATGACTGAACTTCCCGCTACAAAAACCTCAAATGCAACAAGCGCAGAATCGACAATTATCCATTTTCGACACGAGTCGCGCAATACACTATTTCTTTCGCTATTCTAATACCAAACTGACGTTGTCTGCATTGGAATACGTCCACATTTGTCTTGAAATACAGGTAAGCGATGATTGAACGATACAATTTCCGCAAACGACAGTCTTCTCGTGAATTTGTTAGTTAGACTTGGTTTTCTTTTGTTGCTACTAGGTGGAGCATTCGTCATTCACACCTGAGAAAATAACTGTACAAGTAGAGGTTTGCTGGCTCAACAACTCCGTGCACTTTTTCAAAATAACACTTTCTACCCGACTCAGCAACGGTCTACTCGCCTTTCGTTCGAGTTTCGCTAGTCCTTCTTTCTCGTAAAAATTAAGTCCTGGGAAGTGAGTTCCCTTATAAACAGCTTTTTATAAGACCCGCGTTATTCGCGCGGTCTTTTGGGTTTCTCGTCATTGCTTTTCACCACAAATAGTACAGTTGCGCTCATCATTCATCTCCGGAATAAAACTAAAGCAGTGGAGGTAACTAACGTATTGGATCGTAACGTTGTCAGTTGACTAGTTCTAAAATTATTCATAAATCAATCTATGGTAATCAAAACATTGTGACTAAGCAAAGAGTGACCAGAAACGATGCACTACTTCCGAGTGTGACTAAGATAAATAATACCTTTGGAATGATATTTTGCAGTTGTGCATAGTAAAACTTGCAGTTAAATAATATAAATCCAGAATGTATCTGTCTTTCTTAGTAATCTGACTTAGCACCAATATTGTACAAGTTACCAGAAATCATGTTTATAATTAACAATATCCATTATTCCCTCTCAATTAAAATTCACTTCTGGCTTCACAGAATCTGGAATTCCTCTATCCCAAAGATCAAAGATATCCAGATTCAATCCTTTACTGAAAAATCTGGATATCCATCCTTAGTTCCATTGATCATTGCAAGTTTTACTCTGCCTTTGAAATCACTAGAATTCATCTAAAATAATTGCTCAAACATTCACACTGTATTTACTCCTCTACCTCGAACATGTATTGCAGTAAGCCCAATCTTTAAAGGAATGTTGGATGACTTATTTTACCTAAGTGATTGTTTGAATGAAACTTGACCTTTGCGGTCAAGTGATCAAGTTTGATCATTCGTTAAAGCATTTTCACAACACTTGTGTCTTTGTGCGTTGATTCTAATTGCTTCGTTTGTCGAACTGTATAACGTGAAACTCACGTGCAATCAACGTGAATATCACGTAAATTAAAGCTTATGTCGCCTTTTCTACCCTCCCAAGAAGAGTCCGGCTTTTGGAATAACGCAACGGAACAGTAGAAAAGATTTTCCCTTAGACTCGTCCAAATAGAATGCATTTGCAAAAGAGTTAGTGAGCGAAACGTCTATAGTACCTATTTTTTAACCATTATTGGTTTGTTCGTCCTTAACCTTATAATCGTACCAAAGTCAAGTCCGACTCTTTCCTGTTTTTGGTTTTTATTGTTTTATTAAAAGTTGTTCCGTCTATCAAAAATTGATAAAGCTATCTATAGAGTAAGTAAATGATTCTAAAAAGCTCTGAAAATATTACTAGAGTCACTTTGCTAAGTTTTACCAAACAGTTAGTAAACTCAATGAACGAATAAGTGACAGAAATGAAGGAACAAAGTTGTCTAATCACGAAAGTTGACTTTAACACTTGTACATTAAATGTGAATGTTCTTT
Source organism: Ceratoteleas bidentatus (assembly GCA_022817645.1). Taxonomy (NCBI): domain Eukaryota; kingdom Metazoa; phylum Arthropoda; class Insecta; order Hymenoptera; family Scelionidae; genus Ceratoteleas; species Ceratoteleas bidentatus. The sequence goes on from JABFPB010000015.1 coordinate 43,479, forward strand.
TGTATAAATAAAAATCAGGTCATTTGAAGTACAACCATATCAATTAAATTGTCTAAAAACTGTAGAACCACTATTCGAGAACATGAAATCGTTTTGTAATATTTCGTTTCCTTGAGATTTTGCCTGAATAAAGGTAATTTTTCGTTCAGTGTTTTTGATTAGACGATATAGCGTTTATAAAAACTGATAGATCTAATAAATTCGTAGTCTTGTTGTAAAATCGTTAGTTATTGCAGATAAAATACTCTGCAGTTCTCAGACAATTAGGTATTTCTAGAATCTTCTTCGAGACATTGAGTACTTGGTTATTCCTTTCGTAATATCATTTCAACACAATGTAAAATAAAGTATCAAAACATGTCCACTATCCTAGCAACTACGTGAATAAATTAATAAATAATGCTTGCCAATTCCTGTCACATTTAATAAAGTCTCCCCCCTACCTGGTCAAGTCTCAAAAGAGTTTGTACCCAACATAGGTAACTTCCATCTTCACCAGAAAGTGAAATCCTTCTCGAATTCCTCACATTCCCAAACCCTCGCCAAATCTTCCTCGACTTCGAGCAAAACTGGCAACTAAAACTCCCTATCGTCAGTCCTCAATGCTGACCCAATCAAGCAGCCAATCACCATTAAGGACTGACGAGTGAATAAATAAAATTATTTCTAACGATAAATAATGTCGATACAATAAATAGCTAACAACAATCAGGATCAACAGGTCCCATGCTTGCAGCACGCGAAAGCTTGCGGACCGAGCTCTGTGCAGCAATTAGACAACGTCAGTCAACCGTCGACGAACATAGTTCCTTAAGCTACACTCCCGTTCAACGAGTCTTGCGTCAGAGGTGAATTAACAGAAGTGAATGAGTAAATGTTATACTCGTCTAGGCTGAACGATGGTGTTGTTATTTAATCGCGTGGTCGTTTGGGTGTTGAAGTTCTCGTCCTGCGGGATTCGCTCGGATCGCTCGTCGAAGAATCCCGGATTCAATATGATATTCGGTACCAACTCAATCACCTCCTGCTCTTCCAGTTGCGCTACAATGTGTCAGTGAGGATTATTTCATATTTGTCTGCTCACCGCTCCCTTCTTAGCTTCTACTCTCTCCCTTTGTCCCTGGGACGAACTTATTCTTCGCTCTCTTTCTCATCACCGGCTAAACACCAAACAATCCAACTCATTTAATTCGCCCGACGAAGGTCTGGTTGGGATGAACCCGATGCAATGAAGAGTCGAAAATGGGTGTCGTAGCTAGACCGTCTTACTACTTCTACGCCTGGTCTACTTAGTCAGTCAAAGCAAGACAATAGACAGTCGCTCGCCATGACCGAAAGGATTCTCGGTTCTATCTACCGACAAATAGGCTGATCGTGTGACTTTGACTCTGGATGCAACTTGGACTTGCATGATGTTAATCAGTTGGAAAGCACGTGAAAGCGACTCGAGATGAACTGAGCATCAACGCAGCTTTTAGCCGGAAGATTAGAGAAATTGTCGAGCAGATTGCACGTGATTGTTAGACTGATGGTGAGAGGAGGCTGATGATGTAGAATGGGCTTGTTCACTTTCCTAGTTTGTCTAGACAATCTTTAGGCTAAGAGTTAGCGTTCTTCTAATCGAACATGCCTATTAAGAAGGAAAACTAACAAACAACATTCAAGATCTAGACATTCTGATGGTCAGTATTCTGTCGCTTCTTTGCGTTTATGCTTTTCGCCCAGGATTCGTGAGTCTAGGTTAGTTAAAGGAACTGTTTGTTAGAACGATATCCCATCGGGTTTGGAAGAGATCTGATGGACTAAAGTAGGTGAGATGGCGTGTTTACTGTTACGGATAAGCAGAGTTAGGGTTTATTAGGTACATCGGATGATCTTTCCGTTAAAAGCGAGAAAGTTAGAGATAAGAGATGGTTAATAATTAGTAGACTATTGAAATAAATTATTCTACATAAAGGTCGACAAAACGTGTTTCACAGGTTTTCAAAGGCACTTCCAATGCGGTACTTCTATTGTGAGACAACTGTGCTGCTTAATGTGCGGCGCAGATACGTGAAACAAATTTTGCCGGTGAAGAATAATTCGTTCAAAAGGTGTACATATACAAGGTTGCCGAATAAAATTGTAGAAGGAACAATTCATTCAGGTACAGCAGAAACAGAATTCTCAAAGAGACAGAGTAGAAGCGGAAGCTGGTATTGAATATGTAGAAGTATGTATGTAATAACGGGGAATACTTACAGGGTACTTTGCATTCACGGTACAAAAGATAACATGTACCAATACCTAGAATCATCAAAGTTCCCATGACAATACCTACAGCAGCTACCCAAACTCGCGTGTCAAAATTTTCAACGCCAGCCAGCAAGTGTTTCGCAAGTTCTAGAACATAACGTCACACGTTTACTTCCTGCTACTGTCTACCTCCCTTTTCATCAGTTGTAAGTATCATCAAGATGGAATGGTCGATTCAAGTTGATTTTTTTGCAAAAACCTATTATAATGGCAAAGCAAAAGCGTTCTCTTTTTCGTTCGAATGGGCCATGCCAGTACAGCTAAATTTAGGAGATTTTGGGATGCCAAAAAAGGTACATACCGAGTTCCTCAACACTGTGATGCGTGTGACCTTCCACTTCGACAATTTCTCCACGACCAAGTTGGTTTGTAGCCCAAACCCGAAATACGTATGTCGTGTTTGGCTCCAAGTGATAAACGTCTATTTGTCGCTGAAAATTGATACTTGAAATTAATAAGATAAGGTGATCAGTTTCTATGAATTAAAAATTATGATTTGGATATTATAACATTTTTTATACTAAGTAGAATTTAACATTTTTATGCATAAGTTTAACAATTAAACAAGTGATGATTTTTAGAACGTGACTTCATTTTGTGTAAACTTGGACCATTCTTCATAGAAACTTTTTTAGCTTCAAAGTTTCTCAAGAAAGTGTCATTAGTCCAACTTTCAGCTTTTTCAGGCAATTATTAACATAATGGAAAAATTATGAAATGTAAAGATTAGTTCTTCGAAGAGAAATTTAACTTTGATACTTGCTGCAGTTTATATTGAATGTTCGGTTCTGCGAAAGAATAATTACGTAAAAATTACACTCTTTCGAGAAATCGATTCGATGATAGGTTTATTGCTATACACAGTACCTATCAAACGGATATTCCTGAGTTTTTATCAGGTTTTTTATCGGGTTTTTAAATTGCAAAACTAAAAATAAATTTAAATAGAAATCTAAGAATATGAATTCATTATACATTCGCCGTTTATTTTTTACAGATTTTTTACAAAATTTCCTCACAATCTACGTATGTATTCATTGGAAAAAATGGTTTAAAATTGATAAATTCTGCTAGTTAGCATAATCTTTTTTTTAACAACGCAATGAAATTCGGAATATAGCTATTTGCAATGCAACTAAAACGATTGATTATAATTGTATTATTAAAATGAATATTTTAACGAAGATAAAAAATTTGAAAAATTCAGTCAAAATAGTATTCGATGTTTAACCATCGCACCTGTGTTTATTCAAACTGTTAACATAATTAGGAAACGCGGAAAATCTGGCTAGCGAATCCTCTCATGTGGCTTTTTGAGAGGAAAACAGTTCAATTAAAAATGGAGATGTTGATTATGAAACGCTATTCAAACTTATATAATTAACCAGGGCTTATCGATATTAATATCAACAATGCAAATATTCCATGCTAACTCGGATTATGCGTGTTTGCGCATTTTATAATGCGATTCTATATAATAGTGTTTCTAAAATAAAACTCATTACTTTTATAAGCGAGACTTTTAATTTTATCTTAGTTATTTTCAGATGCACAGAATACAGTATTTTCCAGAAAATATTTCGCAAAATACGCGAGTTTTTTTTTCAAAGTGATAACAATTGGAATTACAAAAAAATAGCTATAAGATTTACAGTATATAATTATCTCAAAATCCAAAAACCGGTTTTGAAGGTAAAACTGTTCCTCGAAAGCAGAAAAATGAATTCAACATTAGAAAACACGTTTGCAAGTTTAATTAGCCATTCGATTGACAGACGATTTTAAGATTGTGTTTACAACGAACCTAATAAAACCCCTTATTTTGTATGCTTTCAAATTAAGAAACCATCTTTAAACCATCTCGAAACAATGTTATTTAGATTGAAACTAATTCCATAATAGTAGGTCTGGTAGCTTTATTTACATGAAGTCAATATATCAATATCCAATATTGATTGTACTGTATTGTCTTACTGAATTAGGTGGTATGTGCGTAGGAATGATTGGTTTCCATTCTTCTGCTTCTTCACCAGGCGGCGTTTTCAAACGGTATTCGGCAGTAAAATCTATGATTGGATAGCCACCGGTCCCAGACACTTCCCACAGGATGTTTGCTAGGATGGTCGATGGCTTCACCCAGACATTATGTAGCGCAGGTGGAGGGGCTGAGACAAAAAAAAACGATATTCAACTTCGTTTAATACTAAACTATTCGTTCAAAAAATGAAGAAAAATTTTAGATACGTTATTTGTCTGAAAATGATGAAAATGTTTAGAAATATAATTTGTTTGAAAATGGCTGAAATTTTCTTAAAATGACTTAAAAAGACTTACAGTTCGAATGTAAAGCTTTTTTCAGTTTGATACATTTTTTGACAACGTTGACAACAAAGGGTCAGTAATAATTATAATTAACTAAATAAAATTAGTCAAATTTGTTTATTAAATGTGTTTAACATACTATTATAATAACATAAATATGAAAATGTATACATCATAACTTATTATATGGAAATTAGTTAATAATTTACAAATAATATTATGTTATTATAAATAATGAAATTAATTATTGAAAAATATTAATTTGCTAGACACATGATGTTTCTTCCGTTAGTCAGTCATGAAACAATTATTCATTTTTGTTTGTTCGTGGTTTATTTTAATACCAGTTTTGACCATACAAATTCTTATTTTATCAACTTTCTGTTCATCTTGAATAGCAGTTAGAATTATTGAATTATTTAGTATATTTTAGTAGACTAAAATATACTAAATAATTTAAAACATACTAAAATATTGTTTTAAATAAAACAATATTTTAGTATGTTTTAAATAAAATATTGTTTTATTTAAAACATTTATTTAAAACATTTAAACAATATTTAAATAAAATATTGTTTTATTTAAAACATTCATTTTTTAAAAATCATTTAATTTTTCAATCAAATGACTGAATCAAAAGCTTGAATCACTTAATTTAAATCAGAACCCTAAAAAATTCTGAAAAATTCTTCTATTGGTGAGATTTTCAAAAAGTCTGACCAGTTTTATAGACACTGGAAAGATTCGTAGAATTTTCCGGAATTTTCAATCCTACAAGTGTATGCAGGTATTCCTCGCGGTTTCGCTGTAATGCGATTTCGAAATCGCGCCAATCCATGAAATACCATGGCCTCCTACACCGCAGTTTCATTACAACGAGATTGAAAAATTACATGGTATAGAACATGATTATAATATTTTCATAAAATGCAGGTATTTACTTGAAAATTAGTTTAAAACATTAAAAAATGGCAGTTACTTTTCCAAGAAGACCTTCGTACAATTCAGCTGGCTGGAAATGAAATTTAAAATGTTGATCCGTCTAAAGAATAAAACTAAGTCTCACAAACTTTACACCTGTTTGACGTCATATGAAGACATTCATAATTTTTTTTAATGTAACGCAAAACGTCAGATATTAAAGTTTCATTGCCAAAAAATGGTTACTAAAAATGGCAACCGAAATAGTCTTTGTATATCTTTAAGACTTTGTTTTCCTTGAAAAGGGTTCAAAATTTTAATAATTTAATATATTTGATTTTGTAATAAAGATTTTTTACACACCTAACCTTTCCATAGAAAATTTATATATAAATAAACCCGCTATTTTCCTAGAACCGAACTTTCTCGTTAAACAGAGATACCTGCACTAAAAAATTTGGATTTGGAAATATGTCTGTGATTAATCATCTTACAATATATTCAATTAACTAATTTGAAATGAAACTCACTTTTGACTTCGATATTGATTCTCGCTATGACAGCATCGGCGTCGTCATCCAGTGTGCAAGAGTAGTTACCAGCGTCATGCAGACTGACGTTAATTAGGCCCAGGTTTCCGTTCGGTTCGACCTTTAACCTTTGAATTTGACCATCTTCCCTGCCTTCCCGAACCCACATCACTGGACCAGACGGCTTTTCGGTCTGCTCACTGTCATCCTCGCTAACACATGGCAATGTCAAGTTTTGTCCTATATCCACAGCTACTTTGTGCACTATCACACTCAGTGATATTTGCCATCCTGTAACAAGCAACATTCATATTTTTCAAAAAATAAAGCACAATAAATACATTTTAGTTCCTTTCTGAATTTCCAAAATAAAATAAATCAGCATCCCAATAAAAAGTAAACATTGAACATTTTAAAGAAACGCGAAGTATTAGAACATTTCAAAACATTTTATAATGTATTAAAATATTAAACAATTTTTAATTATATTAAGAGATGTTTAAATAATAGGTGAAACAGCTGTTAAAAGTTTTAGATTGTTCTAACTTGCTGAATGTATTTACAGGATAGAATACCAGTAAGTTCTAATGTCACATTTACTTTACATTGAATACACTCAGTAAATTGAAAGCTGCAAACATTGAACAAATATTGCTTCAGACTTCTCATATGCATACTAACATCATTTCAGAAATTCACACGATTCTTCAATCCCTGAAAACTACAAACATCATTACTTCCAAAATTATCTTTTATAAATTGTAAAATAGCCATCTCCTCAGTACAAACATTACATAAAAACCATCTACATTAAAACCCTCTTCATCTTTCCCTTCATACTTGACTTCGTAACATTTAAAAAGCGCACATCCTGGCTCTAACAACGCACAATGCCGTTTTCCCCCGCGGCGCGAAATTGCTTCAAATGGTACACATTTTCTTATTGAACAAGTCATGCGAAATGTACAAATATCAAATTCAGATGTAGTATTAGTTAATTGAACAACAATGGCAGTTGACCGACAATTTGAAGAAACCTTGCGACACATCCGCAAGGTGAATCACAACACGATATGCACCACTAAAGTGCAGCGCTCGCGGATCAACTCCGTTTCGCGAGAAATCAATTGTCAGTGGCGTTTTGCAAAATCCTTCGCGTCATCTAAAATCCTACGTTCGCGATTCGTCGTCGAACACTCGGTGCGTCGCGATCGATCGATCATCGGTGTTTTTGGGCCGGAAGAGCGAGTGGACCGAGCCAGTCGTAGATATATGTTTTGATCGGGGTTTATGGGAACGCATATAATTGAACAATAGCACCTGACCTGCTAACAGAAATAGCAGTAACACGACTCCGTAGTTGCCCATTCTTCCATATTAAGCGGCGCGACGATCACCCCGAAACGCCCGTATAATTCACATGAATCGTCGCGTTCGCCAGCCGCACGGCAAAATCACTTGGCGCTTGTCAAATCTGACAAACGCATCACGCTTCGCGTGCAGTCGAACACCGCCCGATATTTTATTGAATCGCACGTGCTGCCACCTGTGCTGCCCGACTCCGGATAAAGTCGTTCCTGCGGTTGCCAACAGGCAATTACGTGATGTCAATTACGCGCAGAAAGGTTGCTTGTGGAAATGAAGGGTTGTTGAATGTAAGCAACAATTGGCCTTTCAAGGTTGTTGCGCTTTTCGAATGTAAAAATTAATCCTTCGACTTTTCTCGGTTTTTGAGTGTCTCAAATGTATATTTTTGTAGTTCGTTTTGTTGATTTGATAAATACAATTAAAAAAATAGTTAATATATTACTTTACAAGTGAGAGAAGCAAATAAATTGCTGCTGCTGGGAGAAGTAAAAAGAAAGAGGAGCATTTTTACTTGTCCCACATGTGAAGTACGATATTTTTCCTCACAGTGAGGAAAATGGAAATTTCGTATATCCTCCCTCAGTTCGCTGATGATGTAATAAGATTTGTTGTAGATAATCACTAAAATGTTAATTTTATATTTAAGGTAGCTTGAAAACGATATTGTTATAAAAAGACAATTTATTTGTTACATATGAGATTGCATCTTTCACACTCAAACATATAACGTTGTACAAATGTATTTAATATATATATATTTATATATATTCAACGTAATGCGTGTATCGAATATATAGTTGCAATATGCTAATGGATTTAAGGTCACAGATACTTATGTGTACACTATCGTATATTTACATTTTAAGGATTTGCGTAGATGCGGGATCACTTTTTCAACCACTTGTATTCTACTTTTGAATAATGCCTACATGACCGTAAACTTAGGTAGGAATAATCAAATGAATACTTGTACGCAAACATGTGTAAGTGTATATATATATATTTATATTTATACGGCTGTCTCAATGTATTCTCGTGAGATCTTCAACAATTTTCACTAGATCATCTACAGTTGCCTCCTTTTTCATCCCTGTACCATCGTCGATCTGCAAGTCATTAAAAATACACATTAATTCAACTCCAAACAAAATTTCTACATTACAAACTGTGACTCTCAATACTTACAACCAACCCACACGCAACCTCCGCCATCTTCTCATGGTTCAGGTCGAGGAAGCTCTCAATCAGGTCTCCATCTATAAATCCTTCACACTGTTCAATCTTCAGTTCCGTGTTGAAACTCCTCCAGAAGGTGTGTTCAACTTTGCCAACACTCTTTATCACCGCCGTCAACTTCTCCTCCAAACTTCGCAGGAAATCGTAGAAGTCCGATGGAATCTGCGTCACCAATCCAATGGCGCCACTTGTCGTTCCATACAGGACACAACCCTGGGTCGGAGTGGAAGATTCTCCCAGATGTTGCATCACCAGAGATCCGTGCCTGAACACGTTCACCATATCGCCTAAGTGGAACTGACCCACCTCCTGCATCTGCTGCCTTTCCTCCTCCGAAGTTGCAGCACTGAAATAAACAAATTCTCATTAATCCTCCGAACAATACCATTCATTTTCTATATTAGATAACTTCTCATCTAACATTTACCTGTCTTTCTGACAAACAAACAAATTGAAACTGTTTTCCGCTCCCAAAAACGTATCGTCGTCCAAAATTTCAATCGCCGTCATCCAGTTCGGGTTGTAATCCCTGGCGATTTCCTCGAAACTGCCTTCCATCGTTTTGTACTGCAGCAGCGTGAGAGACCTCTGCAGGTCGCCGACCAAAACGAAGTCTCCCTTCGTCTTGAGGAACAGAGCCATAATGTGGTTGAAGTTGCTGCACTCGAGTCGCAGCTCTTTCTCCGCTGTCCATTCGTACAGTCTGACGGTGCTGTTGATGCTGGCGAGCAGTTTTCCGTTGAATTCCACGAGGGAGTAGCAGGCGCCTTTGATTTCCTTGTCGGCGACGTGGGTGAACTTGCCGTCGTTCCAGTGAAAGAGGATGATTCGGCCGAGTTTCGGAACCGGTTCGTCGGGGTTGACGAAAGCCGTGCCGACGATGTAGTAGGACGTGGGGTCCGATCCCAGTTTGGTTGATATGAGGGACACGGCGTATTCCGAGGGCAGTAAGGCGTGAGCGTGGAGGACCTCGAAGGTGTGTTGGTTTATTATCAGGAGGTTGTGCACCTCGACTTCCTGGCCGGTTTCGCTGACTGGATGGCTGGGTTTGTTGTGTGATGCTGTGGATGAGTGGGGGTCGCGACTGTTGGAGGAAGATGCGGCCAGGGTGGAGGCGGACGGTCGAACTATGCCGCTGTCCAACATGTCCACTCGCATTGTTATGACGCCGAAAGTTTGTGACGTTTCCTGAAAAATCATCGGGTCATTATCGGACGAATGAGTTGATTTTTATTAGTAGGGTTATCAGGATACAAATTAATTGATTTAAATCGAGGGGAATTAAAATAAGAATCAAAATAAGAATTTTGATTCTGCAATTTTGTTTGATAATAATGTATAACTAAACAGTTATGAAAAGAAAGTTCATTTGAAAGATCATTCATTTTATCGAATGGTGACAACATTTAAAATGTAAACGATATAAATTTTTTATTTTAATTACAAATATAAATAATCTCTTCATAAAAATCTCTCAAATCAAACAAATTGATTTATTTGATTTCCTTCAGCTCTACTTAATAGTTAATTAGATTTCTTTAAAAGTACCTGGTACGCAATTCTCCTTGGTGATTCTCCCAAAGGAATAGTTCTAATGTGTAACTTCTGTATTTCATCGATTTTTCCAATGGTTACAGTGCTGTCTGTTGCGAGAGCAAGACTGTCGGGATATGTTTCAGCATTCAGCGAGCACATGTGGATAACTTCTTTCAAATTAACGTTACTGAAAACTAACTTATGGTTCGAACTGTAAATAACCGTTGGTCTGTCTGAACAAGCGAATACGTTTGTGGTTGAGAGTGACCTGTAAGATAAAAAAAATGATTTTTAATAATTACAATTAAATCCTCCTTCCCACTTTCAAAACTCTGCACATGTATCAATTTTCAAAAACTTTGCAACTGATATATACTTTATTACAATATTCCCACCTAAATGTTCTCAGAACGGTAGGCTGCGTTCCCAATGTAACTTTCTTCTTGTCAGACAGCATTCCAGTCTTTTTGTGCAAAGTGAAGTAATACATGCTGCCATCTCCCAGAGCGCAAAGCAAATACGTGTTCATCTCAAAACAGGTCATCAAAATGGACCGCGGAATTATTTCGCCGCCCAGCCATTCTTTGTTGATCTCCTCCAGCTTCGGCAAAGTAAGAATGCGAACGGAGATATCAGTCCAAAGTCCGACTGCGGCGATGTGTGCCTCCGCGCCCTCTAACGGCGAAATGTCCAGACAAGCAACCTCGTGTTGAAGAGTCGTCGTCCCTTTCGGGACGATTTGGCTGCAGTGAACTTCCAAGTAGAAAAGGTCGCTGCCAGTGGCACAGAGTATCTGATGGCCAACGCAGGCGACGACGCTGATCATGCGTTTGTTGGATGGCTCCCATGTGGATATCACCGACTTCGATTCGTTGGAAATCAGGCGCGCGGAGGTTGTTGTTATTTGGATCATAATGTCGTCGGTGACATTGGCTGCGTGCAAGGTCTGTTCCTCAGCCACGAATCCGGACATTTCCGTCTCCTCCACTTCGTCGCCATTCAACATTAGTATTCTAGTTTGTCCGACAAATGACAAGATGAGGGTGTTGTCGAAATTTCCACCGCCGACCTGATTGAGAAGCGAATTATTAAATTTCATAATAATTTTTTAATTTTATTTCATGTTTATTTTATTTCTTTTTAATTTTTATAAATATTTTATAATAAAAAAATGAAACCTTCGTCCCGAAATTGTAAATGTGGATGAATGAAACTTTTTTTTTCATGAGTAATTTTACCTTGAGTGCCCACATCCCTTTGATACCGGGTAAATCCATGCTCGCATGTTCCTGGATGCCAATGCCATTCCTGATTATCCTCAAGGATCCCTCTTTAAATGCACCGGAACAGGTCACTAGCTGACCTTGACCTTGTCGCTCCAAATCCACTGGTTCGGAAAATAAAGCGAATGAGATTTTGTAACTGTTTATAAGTATGTAATTTAGTTCAAAACATGGGATGGGCATTATTTGAAAAAACTTATGGGAATAATGAAACATTTTGAAGGAAAAGTCATTGATTATTCAAAGTTGTAATGAACGATGAATAAACATTCATTTGCACGAAGAATGGGTATTTATTCATCCTTCAATCTTGAAATGAATGCTGAATAACTTATTAATCATTCAAATTTAAATGAATGATTAATGACCATTTATTCATCGTTCAACAATCAACCACAGATTTCTATTAAGGAACAATAATGCCAAAATTAAGCTAAAAAATTTAATGAGTAAAAGGAGTTATCAAAGTATATCGATATAAATCGATTATCGAACTATGTCGATAATCATATATTATTCAATAATCAATACGCATTGATATACGTCGACACACTTTGATAATTTATATATATCGATTATCGAAGGACATCGAGATATATCGATTATCAAAGGATATCGACATATAACGATAAATGAAGGACACTGATATATATCTATTATCGAATATATCCATATATATATCGATTATCGAAGTATGTTGATTATAGATTATCTAAGAATTCCAATATATATGGATTATCGAAAAATTTGATTTGTATCTTAGCATATCTCGATTGGTTTAACAATGTTTCAATTTTGGAATTTTTTCAACATTTTGGGTATTAAAAAAATTTACCTATAGTCATGTCTACGATTGGCGCCAAATTGGTAAACGTTTCCATAAGTTTGCAATACGATCCATTCTCATCAGCCTTTGTGTTCAGTTTGATCAACTGGGAATCTCCAAATCGACTACCCACGAAAATGACACCATTGTCCAAATACGTGATGCATTCAGGGATACTGATTTCTCCCAGAAGCTCAACTTTTAAGTCTTTGACCACCATGGAACCGTCCGGTTTTTTCTCCTGTTCTAGGAACAGCATGAAAAGATGACCTGCCATATCACCCAGCAGATACCGCTGACCTTGATTGTCCACTTTCGCATAACAAGTGATTGTACTCTGTTTAATAATTGGCGGTACCACCGCTATATATGTAGTTCCATCATGGTACAAAATACTCTCTTGGCCAATAATAATAGCACCGCAAATCGGAGACGGAACCGGAATAACCATCATAGCTTCTCTCTCCACATTGTCCTGTCGCCAGGGAGTTTTGACGAATTCTTTGTCCCTGAGCGAAATTTCGTGTGTCTTGACATGTCGGCCGTTGATGTCTTGGTAAATCAAAATCAGGGTCGGGTTTGCACAGCCATGTAAGAAGTTGACATCCTGTACTTGCTGCTCGTCCATTCTGATGGACGAAGCTTTCAACTCCGGATTGTCCTTTTCTAGTGGGATAATTTTAAATAAACCGTCGTATAGTCTCAGACCTATCACCCTGGCTTTTGGATCTATGATTGCCTTTATGCCGGTCTCCGAAGCTTTGCCAATCCGATCCGCTACGTTGCCATGAGCCTTTGTTATAATTTCAATATCTTCCTCCTCACCTATACATTCAAGTATCATTGCATTGTATCGAGTGGTTAGCAGAAACAGCAGGTCTTTTTTCTCGTGCTAAAAACAATTTACCGTTAGTGGTTCTTATTTCTTGTAAAAATACAGTGGTAACCAGAAAACTTCTAGATTTATGTACTCAAAATTTACATAAACCAAATTATTATTGTTATTATTATTATTATTATTACAAATTGATAAACTTTTATCATTTTTTAAAATGAAATGCTGTTTATCACATAGTTTATATAAATATTATGTCAATATTACATAAATGTTTTCTATAAATTATTTATGTAAATGTAGATGAGGTATATTGATGTAAACTTTATGTAAATCATACAGAGATAGACATGGCTAATTACTCAATTACTTTGCATAATGTAAAAAAACTGTATTAATTAATTTAACAGTATGAATTTTAATAATATTTCTTGTATCACTAATGTAAAATACTATTAATTAATAGTCATTACAATAATTTATAATAACAAGAATTAGAAAATTACTTGATTATGTACAAAGAAATGGAACATTACTCAAATAATTACTTTCAATTTTTCGCAAACATTTGAACAGTATTTGTTATAAACAATTGTAGTAATTTGCGTATTATAGTTATTTAGTAATTATAAATAATGTGTATTAATCATAGAATAAATGTCATCAATAATAGTGGTTTGCAGGTAAATTCACTTTAATGTTAGTTTTTTCAAAGGAATTTAGTAAATGGATACACCGTCTCTGTGTGTATGTACACAAATGGTGGTTATCACGGAATGCAATATACACATTTATATTAACTTGTGATATGGCGTTAAGATGATAGATTTCTTACCGGAGGCCTGAAGAATTTTATAACTGCAATTTTGCCATAAATACCGACTTCCTTCAAAGGTCTTAGGCCTTCCGGGGTGACCAAATATATTTCTAAGCGCATGTTTTTTGCTAGGATCAAATTTAGATCAGTTGGTGATGTAAAGTTACCTGTGCAAATAAAAATTATATTACATTATAGAAACAATTAATTAAACTGAAAAAGTATTGAGATAATGCTTTAAAAATGATTAAATTGTACCAGTAACACAAGCAGTTACAGCCGTTGGCTTGTGAGCTGTTACTACATAATGGTTCGCCATTGCTTTCATTGTCTCCTTTTAATTTACAGTACCCAAAAACGTCTGAACAACCTCCTTCACACAATCTGAAAATAAGAAGACATCTACATTAAAATGCAAAATTCAAAATAAAAATGCATACATTTTTTTAAATACATTTTTTTATACATTCATCATAATAAAATTCTCATTTTAAAAAGTTGACAAATTGTTGATTTGTAAATGTATCACTATCACTTAGATGTATTAACTGGCATTCATGAGTGAATACATGTACAAACAGCCATTGCCTATAAAGGAATATGGATATCGATAATTATCATACCGTAAATACAAAAACAGACGTTGTTTATAACATACAAAGGCAATCAAATTGAAATATAAGACAGTCTATTGAAGGGCCTTCACAAACAATGCGCAGTTAAAAATAAAATGTGTTGTTAAGAGTAGGAATAAAAAAATCGCACAGACCGATTCTCAGTCGAGTCTCATTTAAACTCACCAGCTTTGGCATTCAGTACAACATGTACAACTGCCACAAAGTCCTGCGTGAACCAAAGCAGCGACGTTACATTTAACCATAACCTTTCGAACGACTTTGCTGCTTCAGCATATACTCGGCGCTTACACGATTTTTAAGGTTATAAACAGTTGCAAAGGGCAAGGCCGGCAATGCACATTTAATGCTAGATTCACGGAATCGGTATGTTACGCCGCTTCCAGATGGCGCTCAAGACCGCTTTAGCGTATTGCCAATTTATAGAACGTATCCTTACATCATCCTTACAGTCCTGTTTTTTCCTGTATTGGAAAGATTATTTATAAGAGAGATAGAAGCAATAATTACATTCAATACACTAATGGCGTCAATGTTTTCATTAATTATCAATATCTTGAAGATAGTGAATGAAAAGTTGATGAATGAAAAAATATTTCGCTTTAAAACTGGTCGGGAAATGTCTTCTTTCTCTTTCTGTGACACAACGTTAGAAAGGGACAGTGCTAATGTTAATGTCATTATAAATAAAAAAAACTTTGCATAAAAATTATATTTATGGTTGAAATAAACGAAAAAGAAAATTATTAGAATAAAAAACGAAATAACTGAAATTAATTAATAAAAAAAAATAATTGTAAAAGTTGCCATGTGATCTAAAAGACATGAGAAATGAATCATGCCACGCCATAAGCATTCGCGACTTTGAATTGGCGTTCAATGCTACATGATTCAATTTTTAGCATCGAAACCAACTTTTCCATTTACTTTATTTCTTAACTTTTTTTTCAATTCTAAAATTCTAGAAATGCACAATATATACGTAGTATCAACGGCCCCTTTCCGAAGATATTGCGCCATTCCATTTTCTTCCAACCAAATGCCGCTCGCTGATTGGCTGACTGACCATTTGAAATGAAAGTCCGTTACAGTTTGTCGTGATTTGCGAGAGCATGTTTTAAGTTCCATATTTTTGTCATTAAAAACGACATTTATGTACATCAGTGACAAAGTTTCGTCCTGCAACCGGGAAAATAAGTGAACTTTGTGTCCGAGTGATGCCAAAATGCTGAAATCCACGCGTGTGTGTGATGTTTTGTGGCACAACTGATGAAAACTGACGGAAGGAAGGACGTACCCCAAACAATACGTATTGTTTTGAATGTATGTATTGCGAATATTAGGACAGTTCTTATTTTGTTGCTTATTAGTTCATGTTTGCTTTTTCACAGCTATTTATTGCAAAGCAAAAATCATTTTCGAATGAATTTTTTAATAAAGACATTCAGAATTAACCGAAATGTCGCTATAAGTCTATTACAAGTGATAATAGATTTTTTTTTGTAATGTAATTTTATTTATTCACAAGTGTTATTAATTTTAGATTGCTTGATTTTATATTTGAAATTACAAATGTCAGAACTGTTGTCAATGTTTTTACAAAATTTTTTGCATAACAAAGGAGGGTAACAAAGGAATTTTTTATTTTTGTCAAAATGATTAATTAATCATGTTTGGAATATTTATTTCTTATGATGGTTTCTTATGCCTAAATTTAAATGTAAATAAACTTTTTACCTTAACGCCAGTATTAATTTTGTCAATCTAGATGACATTTTCATAGCTATTTCCTTAGTCTTGAATGAAAGTCCTTAATTAAAGACTAAATTAAAAACCATAAATTAAAATTAAATATTAAAATTAAACATTTTTAGGTTTGCTTAAAAAGTAAATATGGAGCGAGAACTGCGTTCCCGCAAAAATAACTTGGTGAAAAATGAGAGTCCTCCAAAAAAGGCAAAGGCAGTTACAAAAACTCCTACAGGGAAAAAAGCCAATAAAAAAGTGAAGGTAACGCCGGAAACCAAGACCAGAGGAAGCGTCCGTACCAGAAAAGTCCCGGTTAAATTTTCTCCAAGTAGCAGTCCAAATAAATCAAATGAAAGATCCAGCAGAAAAAATGCCAAACCTAAAGTTAAAGTATCTCCACCTGGAACACCAGCTATCACAAAATATTTCAAAAAAACATCAAAAGAAGAAATGATTAAGCAAATTGGTAGGTTTCATATTATTTTTATTTTTACAATTATGTTTTGCAATTAAAAATATTTATGTAAACAAAATATAATGTATTTATTAAAGATTCAAAATGTGGTAAGTATGGTTCATGTATAAATGTAAATTTTACTATATAATATCTGTGTGTGATATATATTGGATATGATATTTTGGATATGGCTAATTACTGAATTAAAACCGAATTACATCAATTGAACTTGAATTTCTATAACTTTTGGATGTCTACACTTGACTATTTTTAATGTTATTTATTTGTTATTATTATATAATTATTATGATTTTGTTAAAACCTTAATATTATAAGCAATACAGTTTATCATTGTAATTCTGTTTCAGCGAAACAAGGACTTCAAAAGACTAATGAACTGGACAGAGTATTTTCGTTTGACGAGGGAGATACTTCACAACAGACAAAACCAAAAAAATCAAGAAAAGTGACCAAGAAAAACAGAAAAGAATCTCCAGAGGCTAAAAAAGACAATATCGTGTCGGAAGTACACAAAAAGTTACACATAAATAACGAAGAAAATAGCACGATTCAGCAAAAGAAATTCTTTAAATCTTCGATAAACAGCACAAATATGACTGTTAATGTAAACTTTTTCTCACAGTCCAAACCAAAGAAAACAAGTATACGAAAAAGGCCGATCAGGCCCCGTAAGCCTAAAAAGGAGCAAAAGAGTGAAGATGGAAAAGAAGAAGTTCCGCAAGTGACTACGACGACTGACGAGAAAGAGGAAAAACCGGCTAAGATGAATAAAAAGGTTACATTACCAACTGAAAATGAGGAGCATGAACAATTGGAGGAGAATTCTGAGGAGAATAAAGAAACGAACAATCAGAATGAGGAAATTCAGAACGAGGGACCAGAAGAAGACTCTTCGATGTCGAACTGTAATTGTGAGATGGATGATATCGAAGATAATGAACCTGAAAAATCAGAAGAGAGTGGAAAGAATAAAATAAGGGTGATTTCGGATGAAATCGTAGTAAAGGAAAACCAGATCCCGATATTGTCACGTAAAACTGGTGTTGTTTCAACGAACCCTTTCCGTCAAACGACGATATTTAATAAGCGATCTGTTCAGCAAAATCTTGCTCCTGGGCCAGGAGAATCATTAGCTCGACTCAATTCTGTGAATAATTTGGAAGAAACAAAAGCCACACCAGAGTTTTCGAGATATAAAAAGGAGTTTGTCCAAAGTACACCAATATCGCAAAGTGCGAAACAGATATCTGGAAGCCACGTTCTTGGAAACAAGAATATTAATCGGTTTGTTCTACTCCGGAACCAGGTACATAACTTACCTTTTTTAATATTATTGTGTTTGTATAAAACTTTTATAAAATTCTGTATGATTGTTCACAATAATTTCAGTATGAAGGAAAACAATATTCACAATCCAGGGAAAACTTTAAATCGCGATTTAAATAAAAAATCTATGATTTAAATCAATTAATATTTTTAGTTGTTATTTAAGCTAAAATATAATTTTATGGAATAAAAATGAATTTTGTTACAAATTATTTAATACTTAATATTACGTTGAACATATTTAATAAAAAAATCTGATTAATTTCATTGTCTACAAAAAATCATGTAATAAAAAATCAGGAAAAACGAGTTAGAACATAATTTTTCAGATTTTTAGATGTTTATACATATTTTGACTAACACTAATAAATATTCATGTGTTTTATTGTTTTACTGATTTTTTACCGATTTTAAAACATTGCACATACAAAATAACTATTTATTTTTCAGGCACAAATGAATAATGTTGTTGAACAGGACGAATCGATTTCTCCACCGCAAAACCTCTCACCATCTAATAAGTTCTCAAGTTATAAGGCGGCATTTATCCAGAGTACACCACTTGTCCACAATGTGAAACACATCCCTGGAAGACGTGTTCTTGGTGAAAATACCAACCTCAATAGATTGGCGGGGAAACAGGTAATCGACTTTTAATTTGAATAAATATTCTAAAACTATCCTTTATTTATTGTGTGAAGGTAATGTTTCATAGATCTGATCCCAGTGAATTCTACAATTTCCTCAAATTAATGTAAACGACAATATTCTCACCTTACAAGAAAATTGATTGACCTTATCAGAAGTATTTTTTTAATATTAAATTACCTTTTATTATAAAATTAATTCAAAATACATTAATCTAGAAACTTCTTATGAGTCTGATGTGTAAATTTAACATTAGAAAATTAAACCAAACCATTGCAAGTACACAATCAAAATACATTTTGCAACAAAAAACACAAATCACAAATACAACATGCAAAGTTTCTAGTGATAGTATTAGTAGCTTTAACAGAATGTATGTATGATATAATAGCATTAAAAGAAACTATATACATTTTAATAGGAAAAATTATTTAACTTGAACATTTGCATCCATTTCAGGGAATGGCCCCTCTGAAAAGTGTTGCAGAGCAAGCATTCGAAAATAAGAAACCCGACCGAATACTCTCAAAGCTATTTCAGAGCCCTTTGAATAAGATTCAACAGCCTTTCGTTAAGGACGTGGCTGAGAACAACAGGCATGAAAGCATCGTTCATAAGGAGAACATTATGCCAGCAAATGGAAATAATTTTACGGTGGAGGCAACGATAGAAGCTCCCCCTTCCAAAATCAACAGGACCCCTCTAAAACCCAAATCTGCGTCGCAAATATCTACCCCTACTGTGAACTTTGATGAAATTGTGAGCATTGGTGCCTTGTCTAAGAGTACACCCAGCAAAGTCAACAAAACCCAGTCTAAAGTGACCACAGTATCCAACCTTTTTAACATCGACAATGCATTCGGGTTTGATTCCCTCGAAGAAACGAAGAAATCCGAAAAAGCTCCGAAAAAGCTGGTTCAAAAGCAACTGCAGATCAAACCAAAACCTCATTATCTGACTGCATTGAAGAAACGGTCGCACTCACATAATCTTAATTATTTCATTAAGACTATGGAAGACGTTATCAATTCTAGTGAGACCGAAGTTAAGGAAAAAAGCGACAGTAGAGCTGAGCGCGAGGAATCGAAGGAAGAGGAGAAGAAAGAAACTAGCAAAACCAATGCGGCGGATTGGTCAAATCTTTTTGACATCGACGATTTTGAGCCTAAGGAAGAGGAGGATCAGTCTCAGGGTTTCTTCACACTTCTCAAGCAGGTGCGGTTTTATAATTTTAAAGAGTCAATTCTGTTGGCAAATTTTGCCAGTAGAATTTTTTCTGTTGGAGATGTTGCTGTTTTTAAATTTTGGCAAAAAAATCTTAATCTTTATTGTTATTTTTGGTCGAAGTCCTTAAATTAAAAGGATTTGACTAAATTCTAAGAATGGAAATGGTTTTATACTTAAAATTTAAACAAAATTGAAAACTTGTTCCAGTTTGAATATTACATGCAGCTAAAATGATGATAATTATTTAATAATGTTTTTATGTTTCAGCCTGTGAAACGCAGTTATAAGCGTAAACGGCCATCGCATGAAGACCAAGATCATCATAATGATGATGAAAGTGAACATCATGAAAAGGTTTCAAAGAAGAAAGTGAAGAGGGCCCCGAGAGTATCGAAAGAGGAGAAGAAATGGATACAAGAGATGAACAAAACGTTCGAAGAAATCGAAAAGCATGATCTCTGCGTGGAATAAAGTTTTAAAGTCAGTTTTGACACATGAAAGAGCTTTCATATTTTAAATCAAAATGATGTTAATTCTACGATCGTTCAACTATTTCGTTCGAATGTACGGAATATTCGATTCAAAAACTGTTTGGAAATTTACGGGAAATATACTGTAATTCTTTTTAGACAGATCGCAACACACTTTGTTCGACTATTTATACTACATTATGATACAAAATTTGATTAATGCGAAAGAAAATCATTTGTAAATGTTCACTTTTTATTTATGTTAGTTTTTATTTATGGTACACTGAAATGGCTTTTAACGCAGGAACAAAATTTGTGTTACCATTTCTGTCTGTATTGTCCATTTTCCATCCATTAGAATAAGAAGCACGATATATCTATATTAGCACGAACGATCGAAAACTGAATATTGTTTGATTTAAATTGATTGATCAAAGCATTGCAAAAAGTACAAAGTGAGAATGAAAAAAAATTATATTGTTTTATTGAGACGTGATATATTTATATAATTATATGAAGGAGATGATAATTATATAAAAATTACTTTTAAATTTTATCGAACAATATCCTTTTCTTCGGCGAAAACAGTGTATGGCAGAATTGTGCCTACCGAACAAAATGATATAAATATTGTGTATGAAATCTCGTGATAATTATTTAATAAATGTTGCTATTCTTTATTCTTAACATTACTAAGTTTAATGTAAAAATGAAGTGTAAATAAATTAATTAATAATTTGTATTAATAGCTGAGTTTTTTTCTCAAAACACCCATTTTTTATTTACAACAATATTCAATACAAATAAAATCTGATTCATAATTTAAAATTTAAATGAAAAATATATTTTATAGTGAAGTACATTATCTTTTTTTTCAATAATATAAACATTTTAAAATCAACTTTCAGCAAGAACGTTTTTCTCATTTAATTTAACATTTATTAATTAAATTGCTATTAAATTAATTTTTAAAAATTAATATTTAAATTTGTTATCAAGTTAAAAAGCCATAAAATATAATTAATGTAATATTTTGGACAAGAATGTAAATAAACGAAGATGAAAGATTGAAATTCACGGTTTGGAGAAAGACAAACTAAGTTATTCAGAATACTTCCTGAGTTTAGAAACACACCGATCATATGGATAGCAGTATAGTCTGTTTTGGATTCCAAACCGTATATTTCCGTTCAAGTGTTATTTTACAACAGTTTTTAAGAGAACTTTTGTAGTTTTGTTAATGAATTTAATCTTAATAAACTGGAAGTGTTACAAAGTTATACATTTAAATTTAATCAGATGATTTTTTCTCCAACTGCGAATACAATAGTTGGCTGATCTTTAAACAAAGCATATTTTACATATTTCAATATGACAACTTCGGAACAGAATTTATTTAAGGTAATATAACAGTTTCTGTTCCATACGCATAACTGAGCTCTGTTTTGCAATTTATTCATAAATCTAACCTAAATTAATATTATCTTTTAATTTTACGAATCAATCATTTCAATTTTTATTTATAAAATTCTTAGATGTCACGAAATAATTTTGTATCTTTATGACTGTAAATATATTTTGATCGTTTGACATCGTTATATCTAATTTTACAGTTGCCATTTGGACCACCACCTATATTATCAAGTATTGAAGATGATTTAAAAAGTTTAATAGAATGTCCCGAAAAACTGCCAATTCATCAACTGGATAATGTACAGTGTTATTGGCCACAACAATATAATGTAATGCAATTGTTGAACTATGATTTGGCACCAATTGGCACAACAATCAAATACAAAAGGGACCCAATCACTGGAAGCATTGGCGACGTTCATGAATTTAATTTGCCAGGTGTTGGCAAAACGTCCAAGAATTCCATGTCCATGAATCGAGCACCTGGACCACCCAGTGATGGAGTTAGAGGTTTTTACATTTATTTGAACGATACAATATCAAATGCTTATTTACTGTCCACTCAAAAAGTATTTGATAGAAATGAATAGAAAAGAATTGGATTTTCGCATCGACTTCGCATTCATTTTTAAATATTTGCATTTCAATTAAACTATTTTGAATACCAAAAACAAATAAGGAATTCAAAATATGTTTTGAATTCCCATTATCACTAAACTGAAAACATCTATTTGATTGTAATTGAAATGAATAGAAAAGCATCGACAAATCACTGGAATAGAATATAATAGAATGGAATCGAGAATATAAAAATGAATTCGAAATCTTTCCTTGAAGGAATTCATTTTTCATCCGCAACTCATTTCTATTCATTTATATGAAATATTTTTTGCAGGGTAATTTTTTTAATCTCTATTTGTGTAAATGTTTGTGAATTTCCTAATTCATGTATGTATCTAAATTGAACTATTAAAAAGACAACCTAAACAACTTTTTTTAAGGCAATTCCAGCAATTTCTTATTCTGGCCAGGAGGTTTTGATGAGCCAGATAAAGATGACTGCAATCTGACAATAGATATTGATTTTGAAAATAATCTGAAGCATTCAGTGCGGGGAATAAAATCGGGAATCAGATTCCAGCCAGACAACAGAACTCCACTAACAGATCAGTGGGAAAAAGCAGAAAATGATGTCCCAGGGCAGTCAGGCCTCGAGGACATTAATATGATGCACGTCGTGGACCAGGAGTCGAACAGTCTGATCGTGTCTTCCATGCAGACAGTGGTGGAGTCGAATAACCAGAATAAAGACAAGAAACCTGTGGATCTGGTCAAGATAGACGACGATATCACACAGTTGTCCGAGTCCCATAAGATTCCGGTGCTGAAGATATCCGAGTCGAACAACATGAAGACTGTGCGGAAAGAGGAATGGGCAGAGCAATTGAACGAAAGTATGCCTGTGCCAGACTTCCACAAAAAGGTTCCCGATCCTGCACTGACCTTTCCTTATGAGCTGGACAACTTTCAGAAACAGGCGATCATCAAGCTGGAAGAGAGTTGCAATGTCTTTGTCGCAGCTCATACGTCTGCTGGCAAAACTACTGTTGCGGAATATGCTATTGCTTTGAGCCAGAAGCATATGACTAGGTGAATGATCCGCAAGAAAAAATATCGTATCAGTTCTCATAAGAGATCTCATATGGGAAATCGCTTGAGATCTCATATGAGAAATCATTTGGGATCCCAAAATTTATATAGGATTTTTTCATAGGGATACGTATTCAGATATCCAAATGTCATTGAATTCGGATTTTACTTTCAGCCCTAAAAACAATTCTGTTCAACTCAATTCATGTTGTGTTACTTCCTTGTAGAACCATATACACTTCCCCAATAAAAGCTCTTTCGAACCAAAAGTTCCGGGAATTTAAGGAAAAGTTCGAGAGCGTTGGACTGATCACTGGGGATATTCAGATCAATGTGACTGCGTCTTGTTTGATCATGACGACGGAAATCTTGCAGTCAATGTTGTACGGTGCCTCAGAAGTGATTAGAGATTTGGAGTATGTCATATTCGACGAGGTGCACTATATAAACAATGAAGATGTAAGTGTAAATGACTTAAGAAGTTGATTTCATAATAAAATTAATGTCTGGTAATAATGATAATCGTTTAAATAACAGCGTGGACACGTTTGGGAGGAAATAGTGATCCTGCTGCCACCTACAGTGACAATTGTGATGTTGTCTGCTACTGTACCCAATCCGATAGAGTTTGCCAATTGGGTGGGTAAAATAAAGCAGAGGAAGATGTATGTGATCAGTACAGCAAAGAGACCAGTACCTTTGCAACACTTTTTGTACACTGGATATGATATGAAAACTAAGGATGACGTGTTTCTTGTTGTGGATACCGATGGGAGCTTTAAAGACCGAGGGTGTGTACATTCTTGGAACAAAATTTTTGATAGAATTGAATAGAAAATAATTGGAATTTTAGCCATAGATTTTGAAGATTTATGAACACCGGACATTTATTTCTATTCATTTATATTTCTATATAAATGTATATTTTTACTGTATCTTTCCACTAAGGAATTTATTTCTATTCGTTTCTATGAAATATCTTTTGCATTATTTCTAAATGTCAATTTTACTTCGAAATATGAAATTTTTGTATTGAATCCTATATTTTTAACAGGTGGCAAGATGCGTCAAAGGCAATTGAAAATGCAGACAAGAAGCCAATTTCGAAGGGTCCAAGGGGTCCTAAGAAAGTGAATAAGAGCGCACAGTTAATAAAGACTTTGGGGGAGAAAAATGGTCCGGGACAGGAACCCGATAGAAAGTCAGAAAGGCGGTCAGAGGCATCAAAATGGGCCCCTTTACTTAACCATCTTATTGAAAATGTAAACATCATTTGATAGATATATAGTTGCTTGTTTAAAGATAAATGAATCATCGGACAGTTTTCCAAATCTCTCCTCTTTTCAGGATAAACTGCCGGTAGTCGTCTTCACATTTTCCAGAAAACGCTGCAATCACGTTGCCACGTCAATGGTAAAGCATTTGATAACCAAAGACCAACAGGAAGAAGTCGAGGCGTTCTTCAGAACTGCCATCAAGAGACTGAAAGATTCAGACGCGAATCTCCCACAAGTACACATGATTCGAAAACTCCTACTGACGGGTATTGGGATCCATCACAGTGGCATCTTGCCAATATTGAAGGAGATCGTGGAAATGTTGTTCCAGAAGGGATTAGTGAAGGTATCATTCCAGAACAGGGATATAATCGACAATTTTTTCGGTCCTTAAAAAATTGGAAAAAAATGAATTTTGTTTAATATCATTCTTGAAACATTATTAAAATATTTTTTAAGAACCAATTTCTTAAACGTAAACTTGAAGGAAGAATGAATGTATGAGCTAATCTATTTTTCTTTCTTCTTTTTTTCTACTCTAATATCGTTAATCATTTTATATTGGATCACAACCAGGACATTTTCTGAAACAAACCACTCCACCCTCTTTTAATCAAAACAATTCCCACTTACACTATCCCTTCCACTTTCCAGATGCTATTTGCAACCGAAACCTTCGCCATGGGAGTCAACATGCCAGCCAGAACCGTCATCTTCGACTCAGTGGTCAAATTCGACGGCAACGCCTTCCGCATGGTCCACCCAACAGAATACATCCAAATGGCTGGGAGGGCGGGTCGTAGGGGTCACGACCCCATCGGAACCGTCCTGATTTATTGTAAAAAAGACGTTCCTTCGTGCACTGGGCTCGTAAAGATGATGTGCGGCAAACCCCAGAGTCTGCAGTCCAGATTCAAGGTCACCTACTCCATGGTTCTGCACCTCAGGAGACTCAGCGAAACCATCTCGGTGAAAGACATGATGCGACGTTCCTTCGGCGAGGCGTCCACGCAATGCAACCAGAAACAGTGCATGTACGAACTGGAGCAACTCGAGACGAAAATGCAGAGCAGCAAATGCAAAGACATGAGCGAGAACGCTGAGCTCAATAACTTGTACGATTTGATGCTGGATTACATGAAGCTGTGGAAGATCTTGAGTCCGGTGATGATGAAGCAGAAGCAGGTGGCGAAGATGCTGAAGGAGGAGAGGGTGCTGATTATTTCCTATGATCAGCACGTGCATAAACTGGCGATCATCGTCGGGGAGAACCACCAGAATGGAACCTGGAGGGTATTCGTGTTGAAGGAGTGTAAGAGGGACCTGGGGGTGGAGGATAACGAGAAAAGTCTCCGGTGGTACCGCATGAAGGCGGTTCCCAATCAGAGGATCTACATTCCGAATGGCTCGCTTACTTACGAGATTCTCACCATCTCTGCGGAGAATATTCATGTGATAACTAGTCATACTATCAAGTGTGATCTGAGGGCGATTATGTCTAACTGGGAAAATTGTCAGATTTATAAGTCAAAGTAATCAGGTTTTTATGACAGTCTTAATTTTGTGAACGCTCTTAAATTTTTATGAGGAATATTTTTCTTTGGTATATATTTACTGGATTTGATAGCATTTTTTAAATTCTTAAATATGATTTAAAAATGTATTCGAACTTTCCAGCAACTAACTAACAATTTACTTGAAAATATTTCTTTAGCAAACATTGATTTCAAACATTTTGCTAATTTGAAATTTATCGAATCAATAGGGACGCAGTTCCGCACCAAGCAGCTCAGAAAGCTATAGACCAACTGTTGAGATTATCAACAACGGGATTCAATGATCCCAGCTTGTTAGCTCCGGCGGTCCAAATGAGAATCGACGATGTGAATTTATTAGCAATGTACCAACGCATGGGACTCCTAAAGTTAGCAATAGACCAGCATTTTTGTAAACGAGACATAATGTCGGAATTCGAACAAGTGTTTGAATACAGACAGCTGTTAGACGAGAAGGAAAAATTGCGACAGATGCTCAGTGGAGAAACTATGGAGCATTACACTGAGTACAAGAGCAGGGTTGAGATTCTCAAGTCTTTGGGGTACATTGATCAGGACGAAAGAGGTGAGAAATGAAATTCTTTTCGAAATTAAATTTGATGGGATGTACAGATTTGTAGATCCATTTTGTTTTTAGTTACCCTGAAGGGACGCGTTGCTTTGGAAATGAGTACACACGAGCTTCTGTTGACTGAACTAGTATTGAAGAATATTTTAACTGACTGGGATCCTGCGGAAATCGCAGCTATGATATCTGCGCTCGTCTTCCAGAAGAAACCTCAGCAAAATAATAATGTTATTGAGGATAAACAACCTTCAAGATTACAGCAGGTTCGCTTCATTTCAATGATTGGGAAAAAAGTCTATTCTTTAGAATCGCCGTAAAAACGGAGAATTTCCAGAACCTTTGAAAAATACCAAAAAATTCGCAATATTTAACGTTTTCAGCCTCTGAAAATAAATATTCAGACAATAAATATTCTAAATACTCAGAATTTTTAAGAATTTTCAAGTTCGAATTTGGTGAAGATTCACCGAAATCATTAAAAAAAAGTCATAATCAACCCATTTAAACATTTTTGCCACATACATTTTTGAAAAGTACATTTTTTTTCAAACAATTTAATTGATCATCTGAATTAAATAGATGCATTCCGAACTTTAATGAAAATGTTCGATA
Source organism: Ceratoteleas bidentatus (assembly GCA_022817645.1). Classification (NCBI taxonomy): domain Eukaryota; kingdom Metazoa; phylum Arthropoda; class Insecta; order Hymenoptera; family Scelionidae; genus Ceratoteleas; species Ceratoteleas bidentatus. The sequence goes on from JABFPB010000015.1 coordinate 71,057, forward strand.
TTTTGCAGTTGGAGAAAATCGTACAAAACGAGTTCAATATCCTGAACTGTAAAGAGATGGAATATATGCTTCCAATGATGGCACCAATTAATTTTGAATTGGTGTACGTCGTGTACAAATGGGCTAAACAAGAACCATTCGCGAGTATTATGAAGCACACTGACATACAAGAAGGAATCATCGTCAGGTGCATTCAGCAGCTGAACGAAACGCTGCGCGACGTGAGAAATGCTGCCATTATCATAGGCAATCCAATTCTGAAAACGAAAATGGAACAGGCTTCAACAGCCATCAAAAGAGACATTGTTTTTGCAGCGTCTTTATACACGCAAAATTAACATGACTAATTCTCAACTCACAAATCTTTATTTTAATTACACTGTCATGTAAATGAGGTAATAAATAAAGAACATTTTGATACAATAACTTTCTACCTGGGATAACTACTTTTATTTACAATAGAAAGATTGCAGTTTTTGCAATTGTCAATCTTTTTGGCGTTATAAAATTAAGTTACGGTTATTTATATATTACATACAATTCATATTCGAATTCAAGTTCGATTATTTTGGCAGTTCGAAAAAAGGAAAAGAATGATTAAATAGTCGCTAATCCTTTTAAGCAATTGGCCAGCTTTTGCGTCTTATAATCTGATCTCAGTTGTATAAATGTCCCCAAAACTGATCGATCCAGCATTGCCTGAAGTAAAATCAATATTAGTAAAAATAATTCCCAAAGCATAAATTATCAAACATAAAAAAATACCCACCAATTGATCTCCCGAACAAACTTGTTTCAGATTCTCCGGCTTCACCAGCAATAAATTGCAAAGGGCGTGCAAAGTGTCGAAAAGTGTCGTCACCACGTTGATATTCAGATCCTTGACACACTTTCTGTACTCGTTCATATCGCAAATCGCACACATCGCTCCAGCAGAATTAAACTGGAACTGTTGCAGATGTTCGTATATGACTCTGTGAAAGCGGACCCCCAATTCCGTGAGAACGCAGTCCAGACTTTTTCCGTCCAGACTGTCTCGGATTTTGGCAATCGTCTCCGAAAGATATTGACTAACAACGAGGCACGCAGGGGTACTGAGTGTGTCCACGTCTGATTCCGGTCTGAAATCAGTTTTCTTTTGTTCCGTTTGCAAGTAGAGTTTGATGTATCCAACGATGGCGTTGATACTTCGGTCCAAACCTACATCCAGTTTGGTCTCGATCTGCTCTAAATACATCTTCTTTTTGGTCGTACATTCTCCATGTTTGGGGGTTGATCTGAAAGACATTAGTTAAATGGTCAGTTGGATGATTAAGGTGATGTTCATTTTTGGAAATAATGAAATTTCGCATTTCTGTCTCATTAAGAACGAAAAGTAATGAAATTTAATTTTTTTTTGCTTCAGTTTAACATACATGACATCCGGTAACAAGCTGTCGCTAAATTGGTCTTCCAGAAGTCGAATGATAACGTTGCATTGGCGAATCAAATTGAAGAAATGAATCTCCGGAGGATTTCGGCTTTCAGGGATTGGAATACACTGCAAACCGAGTTCCAGAGCATAGTCCACATGCTCGTTGATCAGATGATGCAGCAAAACATCAAATATCTGGGTTGCGTTTGCTGGCAGGTCGCTTGGTTGGGACAGCAGATGGCACCGCTGGAACGCCTCTTTACTCCTTTGCAATAATGCTATGGCTAGTTCCTCGGAAAGGAACGTTTCTCCTCCGTAATCCTCGATTTGTGCTATGTTGATGTTCGTTCTGGTACTGATGACTACCTGAATGTCTCGTTTTAATTCCTGAAAACCACCAGACTGCAGTTGCTTCTTCTGATGGTTCTTCGACTCGTAGTATTTCATGAGTAAAGATGCCAGTTTGTCTCTCATGGCTTTGACTTCGACTCTAAAATGTAAAAAATGTTAATTAAATTTCAATACATTTGATGAACCATTCGAATAAGTTTGGGATGAAAAAGTTGCTATTCCTTACACGATATAAGTGTCCAGGTGTTTTTGGAATATGTTCTGCGTAAGTTTACTCAAATAAGCGTCATCGCTGCCCATATTGAAGCACTTTAGATTACTCGATAACTTTACAGTTTGCGAGTACAGGTCGTACAGGTTCTTCAGATATTTATCCTGATCCGATTTGTCGACGAGTTTAGCTACCACGTACTTCTGAATCCTGAAGTGATAGATGTTTAGTACAAATTTAGCCATCACTTGTTCCGGATTGGTGAATATTTGCTGCATCAGCTGGTAGTTCTTTTTACACATAGGCACGACTTCCTGAAACACGTCCTTCCCATTGAACGAGCTCATTTGACTTTCCTCGATGAAAGCATTGATGCATTGGGAGTATCCCTTAAAGTGTGCGAGAATTGAAGCTAGTTTCTTCATTCGGGGCACATCGTCCAGGTTTTGAGCCCTTACGAACTCCTCGATTAAGTTGCGTTCGACTTCGTCGTACTTGGAGCTTATTTTCTTTTTTGCATGCTCGAACTTTTCGACTGGAAGTTCTTGAGCAATTAAGTGGAGCTTTTGGATAATATCAGCCCTTTCTTCTAACTGAAATAAATGAAATAAAATTAATTATCAATGATTAATAATCATTAACGTTTGAGAGATTTATAATTGCAATTTACAAGTCGATAAAAATAATATTTCTAGATGGCAAAGAAAGATCTCTGAAAGATCTCTGGCTAATGATTTAAGATATGAAAAATGAGATTTGATATATACCATCGATTCTTCAACAAAAATGTTATCAATAAGAGGCCCAGGACTCAGAAATTCGGAGAAGTGTCTCATTAGTTTTTGAGCTTCCACAGCTCTGGCTCGAGGGATGTTGACACTCTCAAGTTGGTCTCCCAAGTGAAGTACTTTGGTCGCAACGGAGTTTATCCTTTCATCTAACTGGTGAAATAGATCAATGGCATGTCTGTTTTTTTCCTGCAGGTCCATTATTTCAATGATGTGTTTGGCTTCCTCCTCTTTCACATTGGTTTCCAGTTTTTCACATTTCTTCTGCTGACGTTCTTGGAGAATTTTCAAATCTTTAATTGCCTGGAGGAAAGTTTCATGTATTGTCACAGGGTCAAAGTTACCCTTTGACCCTTCTTTGGATATGTCATTGGCGGTTCTCCATGCGAGACGTTCGACGAACTCTTCAGGATCAAATGGTTCCTAAAAGTATAAAGTATTTTAAATATTTCAACAAAATATCAATTCTTAAATTAAATAATATTTATAAGTAATCAGAAAATTGTATAAAAATAAATATATAAACTGCATAACATATCACTTTTCAGCAATTTGTTATATTTGTTGGATTAATCTAAGATATAAGATATATGGCAATTAAACTTAGAAAAATATTCTGCTTTTAAACTTTTATCTAAAAATAGTCATTTCAAGATTAACCTATAAATACTGTACTTCATTTTACTACAACTTGTCAATATCCGGATGTCATACTGAATTATTTTGATCAATGATGACAAGAGTACTTTAATCAATTTGATATATTTACAACACGAATTCTGTAAAAATTATAGAATTCGTAGAGACTTAAAAAGTGTACAATTTTTACCTGTTCGAGTTCCTTGACGTATTGTTGCATCATTTTGATAGAGTGCGAGGAAACAGTTTGTCGTTAATATTTTGATTGTTGTTGTTCTTTAAGGCTAAAGAGGTTTCGATCTTAAAGACCTCCAAGTTAATAACTTATTCTTGTCACTCAATCGCTGACAGTATCAAACTTTATCGACGAAAACATGTTTGACATTTCAGTGCTGCACTCACCGCAGGTGTTTATGGTACAGTTCTGAGTGTTATGAATGTCAGGATTCTATTATCACGGAGACAGCAGATTACGTCAAAATGATGTCAACATTCTGCTACCACGGAGTCGGGAACTTCCGTTGCATATACATGAGTTACTTTAAAATGCATTTTTCAAAAAACTGACGAAAATTTTGGAAAAATTTTTGGGAGACATATTATATAAACAAAGTTTTTTATTGTCGATTTGAAAAAATAATAAAATTTTGTTCACAGAATTCATCTGATGTTGTAATGTCGGTATGGTAGGTGTCTACTTTATACAGTGATGATCGTCTGTATTCAGTGATACACGAATCGTTGATATATCTGTCATGTATTGCTTTCTAAAGTATTTTTTGAAGTTTAGAATGTAAACAGATTTTTTGGTCAGAGAAGTTGTAGGCAGTCTCGGAAAGTAAACAATGTTGCGGTACAGAATTTTAGGGAATACTTGCGGAAAATTGCGAAGAAGATATTTCAGTGTATCTTCAGCAAAACTAGCTGAACAAGCAAATTCAAAAAACGAGATTGATAAAATAAGAAATATTGGTATTTTGGCTCATATTGATGCAGGTAATAAAAATATATGCTTTGACAATCGATCTCTAGAAATGTCATTTTATAACAATGTTTTTATTTAAGATATAGAGAGCCAAATGGTTTTAGGTTAAAAGTCATGTGTTTTCTAGTAAAATCTGCAAATTAAAAAAAATTTCAATTTTATTTCTACATATAATTAAAAAATTTTCAAAAAATTAGTTAAGTAATACCTTCTATAATAATTCTAAATTATTTGATATATAAACAAATAGTTTAGAATGTTGCTATATTAGAAACAAATAGCTTATAATATAGTTTTTTCCATAGGTATATAATTTATTTATGTGCAAAATGACATTACCAAGTAAGTGAACCTTTTCAAACAGTTCAGAAGTTCAAACAATTCAAAGGTTCAAATAAAATATATAATTAAAATATTTCTGAAATTTTGAGGATATGAGGATCATATATAGATCAGAAATGGGTCATTCGTGGATCAGATATGAGTCATACATTGATAAGATATAGGCCATATTTGAACCAGATATGGGTCAGATATTCGCCAATCTTCATTACTATTTCAAATGTTTATTTAATTTGAACTTTTGAACTCTTTGAAGTTCTGAACTATTCAAACCTGTCCATACTTCACTACCATATAAACTCTTCGAACTGTTCAAGAACAGTTCGACCATTCCACAATCCTCCAAATTACCCATTCTCTCATTTTCAGGAAAAACCACAACAACAGAACGCATGCTATTTTACTCCGGAGTGATCGATCACATGGGAGAAGTCCATGACGGAAACACCGTGACCGACTACATGGAGCAGGAGCGAAAACGAGGCATCACCATAACGTCTGCAGCCGTCTCTTTTCCCTGGAAAGCCTACCAGTTCAACCTCATCGACACCCCAGGTCACATCGACTTCACCATGGGTGTAGAACAAACCATCTCAGTCCTAGATGGCGCCGTGGTCGTCCTCGACGGATCCGCCGGAGTTGAGCCCCAAACCCTGACCGTCTGGCGTCAGGCAGACAGATACAAAATCCCTCGGCTCATCTACGTCAACAAAATGGACCGTTTGGATGCGGATTTCGACATGAGCCTTCGAACTGTTGAAACCAAGCTCGAAACTCCCACCCTGCCAGTTCAGTTCCCCATAAAACAGCAGTCTCAGCTGGACGGGATCGTCGACGTATTAACTCTCGAGAAATGGGCATTCGACAAAAATGTCCAAGGCAAAATATTCAGGAAAATTAAACTCGACGAAGAGAAGGACGAGGAACTTTTGATGGAAGCTCGAGAGAAACGGAGAATTTTAACTGATAAGTTATCTGGCATGGATGACCAGCTGGCAAATGCTGTCATAGAGCAAGATTCCTTGGATAATGTCTCGACGCAGCTTCTGCTGGACGCCTTGAGGAGAGTTACAGTCAAAAGGAAAGCGGTGCCAGTGTTGCTTGGCAGTTCCTACAAGAACATCGGAGTGCAACCTCTGATGGATGCTGTCATTTTGTACCTCCCTCACCCTGGACAAAGTCCCCTGATCAGCAAATACCGTTGTTTCGGCAAGAACGTGGCTGCAAAGGTGTTCAAGATAGTTCACGATCGGCAAAGGGGTCCACTTGCGTTTGCAAGAATTTACAATGGGAGTTTGAAAAAGGGCCAGAAGCTGTACAATGTGCAGAGGAAACAGGGGGAGCAGTGCGGTCGACTGTACCTGGTTAACGCGGATGAATATGAGGAGATTTCGCAGGTTGAGGAGGGAAACATCGCTGCCTTGTCGGGGTTCAAGAAAACTATCACTGGAGACCTGATCACCTCCGGAGCCACAGCTGTTCAGGATGCGAAGAAGAACATGCTGACTCGACCTGGAGCGACGGAGGAGAAGGTTGAGAAATTTGTGATGGCTGGGGCTAATATTCCAGATCCAGTTTTCTTCTGTTCGATAGAACCACCTTCGATGGCCTATCAGACTGCTTTGGATATTGCACTTTCGGAGCTGGAGAAGGAGGATCCTAGTCTTAGAGTCAGTCATGATAGTGAGACGGGCCAAACAGTTAGTCTTTGGTTTGATATGATACTTCATCTGGAAGATAATAGCAGTTTAAGACTAAACGGATGATTACTGATAGGAGTATGATTGCAGGTCCTAGCAGGGATGGGAGAACTTCACATGGAAATCATCAAGGAAAGGATCAAGAGTGAATACAAAATAGACGTTGATCTTGGAGAACTGCAAATCGCGTACAAAGAAACTATCGGTGAATCGCTGAAGGAGGAATACTTGTCTCAGCACGACATAGCTGGAAGTATCCAGAAAGTGAAGGTCATCTTAAGTGTGATTCCCAATCATGAAGAATCCACTGCTGAAGATCCTGTTTTACTGCTGGATACCTCGCCAGAAAATATGATAAACCTAAGAGCCATCCATCCCAAGGTCATGAAAGCTATCCAGAATGGCATAGTTTCAGCCTTCGCGAATGGTCCAAAATTGGGGTGTCCGGTGACCCATGTTGCGGTCAAGTTGCATTGGCTGGAGGTCGGCAAACATACCTCAGAAGCAGTCATTGCAGCTTCGATCTCGCAATGTGTTAAAAGAGCAAGTATCCCATACGAAGATTTGCAAAATGGTTAACAAGTTTATTCAGTTGCTACTTTCTGAAAGTTACAGTTGCTTAAATTTTACATTCTTTCGAGAACGAAAAAATGGAATTCTGAATGTCGTTGATGAATTTGATGGATGCCAATAGGACTTTCTGCTTTTCCACTCCGGAACTACATAAAGATTCCAGTTTGGGATTCCTCGGGCAGCAGGATGATTTGGAACTGATGTTGAAAAAATTGTCGATGGTGTGTCGGCAGCTTGCTCGCAGCAGTCGGGAAAAATTGGTCTCGATCCTCATTGGTCTGGGGATTTCCACTATTTCGTGGGAATTCTTCGTCTTCTTGGGAAGATTACAGTGCAAATGAACGAAGGACGTATTTTCGTTGCTTACTGAAAAGTCATTGAATTGAATTTAATATTGATTCAAATGTTTAGGCAAGGAATTTAGGCAAGGTGTCAACTTTGTAAAGTACTGAAATTTCGGTTTTGGTACCAGAAGCTGGAAACCTATTCGCATAGAATATTTGTCATTTTTTGCAAAGTACCTGAGGATGTGCACTTGAACTTATCGGTCTGAGTGAAACGGTCCATCACTCGGCTTCCCCACTTGGACATGTAAAATTCAAAAAAGTTGCTGCACAATTTCGCGCAGCTGGTAATGTCGTACTCGGGGTAATGCTTGTCGATGAAGTAGACTCGTCTGAGTCGGCAGTTTCCACTTATTTGTATCCGTTGAACTGCTTCGTAATTGGTCTGGAACGCTTGCCAGACTAACTTCGATAGATTCAACTCGAGTCTATTCCATTCGCGTTCAAACACGATGTCCACAATTTGGCTGTTGGGACACCGGACGTTCCGACGTTTTTCGCATTTGTTATTGTAAAAGTAGAGGTAGTGGCGGATTTTGTTCTTATCTATTATCTGCAATAGTTTCACTGTTAATACATCAAATATTCCCATTGTAAGTTCCTACGAATTCCTAATAATTTGTTAAGAATTCTTAGGAAATGTTTCACAATTCTTAAGAAAATCGAACACTTCCTTAGGAAATCTTAGGAATTGTGAAACAATTTGTTAGGAATTCTTCGGACGGTTTAACTTAGATTATTTAATTGGATTGAAATGAGTTCTTGAATTAACGACTACCTGCAATTTAAACAAGCAAAACGACTCGACGTTTTTTATTACAAGAACCAGAAATGGCAGTCTGACATTCAGTATCTGTTCTTCATCTGCCGGACAAACAATGAAGGTTTTGGTGTAGCTGCCGCTGCCTCTATCTCGTAACTCCACAACCTGTGAAGATTTCTGATTTCAGGAGAATTTTTTATATCATTCCCGGTTCATTTTATTCAATTGTACACTGAGAAATTCAATTTGTAAAATGAACATATCACTTAACTTTTACGACACATATCGCAAAAAGTTCTAAAAGTAATTTATTCGTAAATCATTACGAATTGAGGTTCGCAGAAATTAGCCAATCACAACACGTTGTTGAGTCGAAACAACCAATCACAATTTCTTATTTTTTTAGAATAGAATTCGTATAGTTTTACGAATTCGTTTTCTCAGTGCAGAGATGATATGGCACGATTCGTGTACATTTTGAAACAGCTGTTGATCCAAGACTAAACCTATGCTTCCTGTCAACGACTGTTGTTTACTCCAAAATCTCAAAGGATTCTTACCGACGCTGCTTAACAAAGGAACAAAGTTCGGCTGCATTGTTCCGTCACGACAAATTTAAACTTTTCTTTATTTTTTTACATGGGAATGAAAACCTACACTGATAAAAGTAGCAACTGAATTGTTTAATTTAAATAATTTGACTACCTTTTGTTTTGTAAATTCATTCAAATAATTATTTGAATTTGAACAACGTTAATTTCTAGATGTTAATTTTAAGATGCAGAGAAAAATATTATAATTTACTAAATGAATTCTTTCACAGCTACTGAAGCAATGCGATTCTATCATATTGGAACCAATTATGGATTTGGAGTTGGTTGTGCTGAAGAACTACGGAAATTCAGTAGTGACTGATCTTGAACGACGGAGAGCAGATATCAAAGAAATTTATGTTCGCGGGGAAAATAAAGTAAACCGTTTTCGTAAATAAATAGAATTATCGTGTAACTTAATTAGAAATTTTTACAATCCAAATTCAATTTTTTCAGATTGTGCAAGCATTTGTACCACTGGCTGAGTTACTGGGATACGCAACTAGTTTACGAATAGCGACTTCTGGAAATGCAACGTTTACAATGGAGTTCAGTCATTATAGTACTATGAATCCCCAAGACGAGAGAAAGGCTATTAAGAAAATAACAGGATTTTAAAATTATGAGATAAAATTTGTACCAAAAATCTTGTAAATATGTCTGTAAATATACATACTTAAAAATAAATTGGTCGACAAGTTTTTTTGTTAATCATCTCAAATTATAAAGATAATTTTTTGGATCGAGTTGGATCAATGTTGAAAAGGAGGGATTTTCTACATTAAGGTAGTATCTCTAGGTAGTAAAGAGAACAATTTCCTATTTTTAATTTTTTATTTCCAAATTTTGTATAAATTTAAATATCGTATCAAATCAGTCCTAAATACTTGAAACTTTTTCTTCGATTTTCAAAATATTTCGTATAAATGTTTCATCAATAAATCGTTAGATTGGTCTCACGCCGTAAAGTTCAATTCTTACATGTAATACCTGCTTTTGCTTGATTAACGCCATATCTAAATACCTAATGTAAGTTTACAAAACATTATAAAACGATTGAACAAATTAGAATGGTAAATTCTCCGTTATCTAATTTTGAACACAACTTTAGATGTGACGACAAAGTAATATTAACGATTGAACTAATTTTACGTAAGAATTATTGACATTTGATTCGGCTCCAATAAAGGCATATCAGTTTAGATGTTAAATAATTATAAATATAAGGGTGCGTATACACGAACTTACTTGTATTAATTTGCAGTAACTTATCAATTAAAATTGCATTCGCCTTGTTTCACGAGCAAGGCAGTTCGAGGGGTAGAACTTTGCTAATTTAATTTGATTAGAGCAAGTTGACTCTGAGCTGTTTCTCAGTAAAATACTGAAATTTATTACAGTCGTGAATACTTAGAATACCGCAATTTTTTCTTTTTTATACAAATTAAAACAATGTCTTATTTATATGATTAAAATGTTACGCGCATTGTTGTCTATATATATATATTGCTAAATATAAAAATATATTAATTATTACATTCCCTCGTCACAATTCTGAAGCATGCCCTTATTCGCATTAAAGTGACGTGATTCGTAACCACGCGCAAACGAGGTAAATATGGTAACGTAAATCTAAGGAAATGAGAAATTTTCGAAATCTTTTTCCATATTTTCAGACGTTTATTGGCACTAAAACATTCCTCAAGGGTAATATCGTCGGCGAATCCGTTTCAGAAACAAATCCATTTGCTTACATTCCTATTCATTATCTTGCCACTTTATTAAACATTTAAATTAACAACTAAGGGCGTTAATCAAAACCCGTTAATCAAAACCATAAAATTGTTCGAAAATTTCTCATTCGATCAATTCGTCATTTTTGACTGTAATCTTTGAAACAAAATTATGGCAACGTAAAGGGTGTACAATCGATGACATAAATTCACATAAGTCGGTGCGTTTTTAACGAAATTTCCGTCGCATTACAAATTAACTCAAGACAACAAATAAAGAAATCAAACATAAACGTTTTTGCACCCGGAAATAAATATCGAGAACAAACAATCGACTTTCCCAAGCAAGTAGGGGTTAGATTCGTCCAGTTAAAAAGCACCGTTGATTGCAAACAACAGTCACTGTCCCGATTTCGATACAACGTTTATCATTCAAACGTCCATTCCACGATTCCGCGAACATTGTTCCGTGATTCGATGTACCTATAGATCGCAGTAAAAGTTCATTATTATCGAAGCGATGAAATCGATTTCTAAGGAAATAAAGTAGAGTAATATGATAGAATAATCAAAGAATGTAATTTTAAATTGCACTGTGATCCAAGCGTATCGCGAGCTCAGAAAAAGGCCGCTTCAGACATCGAAGTCGCCCCGAATCCCTTCCTCATCTATATAACTTAACCATTCATTATATATCGACGTTGACAGACAGAAATATATAAAATGCACATTGTCTCCTCAATACAACCGGCGTCGCTTCCCAGGTTCGTAGATGGCGCCGCTGTGCTGTGCCAGCACAAAATTGCAAACTCGCATAGACACCCTCAATGGTACAATACCATACAATGCCAGAGAAAATATTTATATCCGCGCCATCTACCGGTCGCGACGCCTCAACTCGACATCGAACTCCGAAACGCCTTCTCTGCTCTCGCCGACAGATAACAGCCTTAACAGGGCAACTCGCGCTTAGAATCAAACGTTTAAATAATCCCGTGACGTTAGTCGTAATTATTGTCTTGCTCGAGGTCGGACTCGGACTCGGACTCGAACTCGTCCTGGCGTCACAAACTCACCAACTTGGGTGGGTTCGCGTCGGGCGAGCTCAGGTCGACGGCCGACAGATTGTTTCGCTGTTGCGTCGAGCAAGAGGGCGCCAGCGGCGTGGACACCGGGGTCAGGCCGGTGCCGCCCTCCATGAGCGAGTCGAAGTTGAAGGGAATGCCGTTGGACGGTGTGGTGATCGGCACCCCGGCGACCTCGGGCACCGATTTCATGAAGGCCGGCGTCTCCACAGTCTTGTACTGGGACGGGTCCTTCGGCTCGCAGCTGAACAGCATCAGCGAGTTGGGTCGGTTGTGGTTGTTGCTGTTGTGGTGATTGTTGTTGTTGTTGTTGTTGAAGGCGTTGCTGCCGACTGGCAGCGAACTGGGACGGCTGGGCCTGAAGCTCATCAGAGGGGGGTCGCGCTTGTCGCAGGGGGCGCTAATGTTGGTGCCGTTGCAGGTCACGTGTCGCTCCTCGGAGATCTCCTCCTCCGACTTGATGACGGGCTTTACGTCGGGGGGAGAGCTGGAGTTCAATCGGCAGCCGAATTTGTGCTCCTCGAGCAGAGTCTCGAGCTCGTTCTTCACCTGCTGCAGGTGCACGATCTCGTCCTGGAGGCTTTGTTTCTTCTGTTCAAGCTCCTCGGTTTCCTGCAAATAGGAGAATTTGTTAGAGATTGCATTGGTGGGGAGTAAGAGGGATCTATATTTTATAAGGTGTGAATTAGAAAGGTTATATTATATTGATATGTAGGTACACTATCCACCTCTCTTTTGGGATCTGAAATGTAGCTGCAGGGTAGCTCCTACAAATGATTTAAGAAATCAATAGCAAATTTCTTTTGTAATTTGAAATAAAAAGAATAAAAAGCTCGTACATGTTACTTTTATCAATCTAATTATCTGTGAGTTCTTATCAGATTTTGTCTAATGGGACAGGAGTGTCATTTTATCAATTTCAATAGTTCACATATCTTTGTAGAGGATTACATATGTTTTAGATAGGAGCTTACTTCCCATTACATATTAATTACCGTCTATTATTTTCTGTGATACTAATTTTGTTTTTTAAAAAATATATGATGAAAATATCCAGATGGCGCTTTGAATGTCAGATCCCAATATTTGTATGTTTCTTCGTAAAATCCAGGATTCTTACTTCTAACAGAGCATTCGTATGATCCATCCTCCTCTTGCGACACCTGGCGGCGGCCATCTTGTTCCTCTCGCGGCGGATCTGGCGGCGTTCCTCCTCCTCCGGCGTCATGCCGACGGTCCTATTGGGCCTCCTGCCGCCCATGTTCTTGCGTGTCTGCACCGGCTGTGGAGGTTGTGGAGGCTGCGGCGGTTTCTCCAGCAGTGCAATCGGGATCTGCGGCGACCCGGCGTTGATCCCCTGGATGTGTGTCTGATGGCCGTTGTTAGAGTCCGACAAGACGGAGTCGTGCGAGAGGGCGCTGCTGGCGCTGCTGTTGCTGCTGTTGCTGGCGCTGTTCTGGGTCTGCGCCGGCACCGGCTGCGACGGCTCCACCAGTGGCGGCACGAAGCCCGCTTCCCTGCCGTGCGACGAGAGGTCGCTGGTGAGCTCGAGCACCGTCTGCTCGATGCTGCGCAAAGTCGTGGGGGTCAGGGTGGCCGTCGTCCGAGTCGGCACGCCGCTGTTCAAGCCGTCCAACGAAACGAACTGGAAAGGAAATTTAATAATTAAGTTTCTTGTTGGAGATTTGAGGTTATTTTGGAACAAAATTGTTTGTTTTGTTGATAATTTAATTTTTTGACAGATGCTAATAGTATCGAGATGACGGTTTAAAGGGGATGCATTTTTTGGATTTTAGTATTGGATTGTTAATATTAAATATGTCTATCTAGATGTCGCTAATATCGCTATTTTATTTACTCAAAAAAATATCTGGTAAATAGGTTGTACCAGAATAGTCATAAAATATGTATTTTTAGTCAAAGAGGATAGAAATTTAGTGAATTTAGGTACAAAAGTGACATCTATATGGACAAGATGAATACTATGAACAAAGAAAATAGTCTTGATCAATGTTAATTGAAATATATTTGAAAGAATGAACATATAGTCCATCTTTATTACTTAAGATTGTAGATCATTTATCATAACTTAGCCAAAATTCGACTATTTTCACAATATTTAGTCAAGAACCCTCTCAAGAATCGATAGTTCCTCTGAGATGGCGCTGCTGTAGTTACAAATGGTTATTAAGGTTGTACAACCATGAAGAGACGTACTTTTAGGGATATAATAATTAATTGTACTGACGATTCATTTAAGTAGCCATTAATCATTCTTTTTCTATTAAATTCATGTTCAATGGTAAACATGTTGTACTGACAAATTTATCAAATAAATGTAAAAATTTTTTTATAAAAAATGTATTCGTCCGAAATTTGTGCTTAACATATATTTAGTAACCACTTTTGATATAATGTTTAAAAATTACTGAATGTAAGTGTCATCTGAGGATGTCTAAGACAAAATATCAATGAGCTAAATGTTTATGTTTCTATTTTTAATAATATCTGCCAAACTAGCGACACAAAATTATTTCTAAATTGGAACTAGTTATTCCCATAATATAAATATAACCAATAACATATCCAATTTATAAACAATTCCTAACTCTTCTTCCATCTCTTTCCATAAGCACTAATTATTTTTTGGTCAACTTTGGACAATTTATATAATCTTTAGCGACACAATTTCTTTAATATTCGAGTAAATAAAATTAATCTTTGCATATGTAAATTTTCATTAACTTCCTAATATACCGTGATTGTACAACCATAACTTTGCATCCACAATATTTATATTTAACATCTGTAGTGGGATGATGTATGTCCCAAATGAAAAAAATTGTGGTTCTATAGTGTATCCGATTTCCGAGTAAATTGCGTCTAACTGATTAAATAATTTATGAATAATGTATAATCATTACTTTTGGAAAAAACGTTAATTCAGACTTCATTGTTTGAATCAACATTTGGCTGGTTCGACATCAATTCGATTACATAAATTAATGTGCGTCGTACGTGGTTTATCAAGGAGAAGAAACTTTAATGTCAAGAATTTCCAAGCAACCGTCAAAACAGCATGAATACACGTTCAAATCGCTCTACATAACATTTCCCACCTGACTTTATTTTATAAAACCTAAAAATTAAGATAATTTAACTGAGGGTTTTCCTCAAAATAATTAGAACACAAATTACTCCTAAATATAATTATCATTCTCATCAAAAAACGTTCTTAATTAAAAAAAATTCTAAATTTCAAATATCTTCCAAACTCAAATCCCTTTCCAAAAAATCTCTCTTTTTTAAAAATTAATTTTTTACTTTTTTTGCATTTCCTGAAACATTGCAAAAAAATCGGAGCAAAAGAGGAACTAATAAAAAAGATAACACGGCGACTTAACTTCCCTCGCCGCGCGACGCGCTTTGTTTTTTTCCATAAACGCTCCTCATTTCCCCACTTAATCGCACCCGAAGACACATAACACGCGCACACTCCGATTGCGGCGCGAGCGCGTGTACTTTTCGAAATCGCTGTAAGATTCGGGCGTCTTAACGTGCGACGCCGCCCAAGACACTAACCGCCTCAATTTACGCGAACCGTCCGATTAGCAGAGAAAGAAAACTGCGCGATATATAAATGTAAACACGCGAGTGCGCGTTCGAGCGAGAGAGCGGCGGCGCGAGCGAGACGGCGAATAAGCTGTTGGCTCCGGCGTAGAAAATTCGCGCTGGATATTAAAATAAGAATGACTCGGTTAAATTTACTGAGAGAGCAGCGGCGAACGCTCATTTGTCCCGCGGAACCGAAAGAAGCGTTTGTCGATTTCAAAACAACAATACAAATAAAAACAAAAATAAAAATAAAAACGACAATCACAACAAAGACGGCGCTTGTTTGTTTCGGTCAAATGGAACTGTTTACATTGTGTCTGTGTATGTTTATATATATGTATATATATATTTGTGTGAATACACAATGTCGCGCGTGACATTGGACCACGCCGATTTCCCAAACAAGTTGCGACACGGTCCATGGCAAAGGTCGCGGAAAAGTGTAAGTGGGTTATTAAAACGCGCGGCGTTTCGATCAAAGTGGCGACGAAAAAGGGAAAATGCGGCGCCGACGACTGCGCGATCCGCGAGTCTATAAATAAAGCAGCGCGCGAGCGATTCGGATCTCCGCGGCGCAGTGACGTAGTCGCTGTTGATCGGACAAAAGCCCGCAGCGGTCGAGTTGGCCGCGACGATTGCGAAACCGCTTGACGCGATATTTACGACGAGCGAGCGACGCGTACAAAGAGACCAGCGACGTGCCCCGAAGGGCAACGGGGAACCCCCGAATTATTGCGCGACTGATCAGGAGTCTTCGAAACGATGAGTTTTGCACTTTAGAAATAGGTTGGAAATGAGGAACTTAAATTGATCATACTCGAACCTATTTGAAAATGTCGAGAAAAGTAATGTATAAAATAATAAAAGATAATTGTTTAATTGAATTATAATTAATTACTGTGATTTTGCGATTAAATGTTTGTTTTTTGAATTAAAAGTTTATTTAAATGTAATGGAAAATCAAAACAATTCTAGGTGTGAAATGTTAATAGAAAATTTAATCTGCTTTATTTTTAGTTGTTAAGAACAGGGTTTTTTTTTTGAATATTTGCAAATTTCGAGAGTGAAATTGTTAGCAAGTTTAACGTTTCATTCCTTGAGAGTTTCTTTAACTTTTGAATGTCTTCACATCAAATCCTCATGGTTGAAATAATGTTAAATTGGTTCAGAATTGTTTTCAAATTTTGTGTTTAAAGTAACTTGCTTGTTTACAACATATTCTTGTTTGAAAACATTGTTTAGTACAATGAAATCAATGTAAAGCCTAAGAAAGTTTTTGAAGTTATTATAACAAAATGCTATACATGATTGTTACGGCCATTTGTTATATTTTTCTCTGGAACTATCGTTTGATAATTTTAAATAGTTTTAAATGGAAAAACTTGATTTTTTCATAAATTACGACTCAACTTATTTACTTTAATTATGTAAGTTTGGAATAAAGTACTATTACTTGAGTCAAATAAATCATGTTAGGTTGTTTACCACCTGTCTAAAACCATAGTAAACTTTAACTGCTTTCCATACAAATCCACTTAAACAATAACTCAAACGAATTATCCCAATCGTTCTAAACTCGGAATTCACTCGAAGAAACATTCCCATTCATAAATCACGAGGTTCCACCGCTCCAACGATGACAATGCGCGACTCCGCTCAACCAGACTTTGGCATACTCCAAAAGCACATCGCAATTTTTCATTGACAATTGCGTCATTCAGCACTTGCGCCTAGTGACATTCACTTCGCACCATTTTCTCTCTCACTCCGAATTCAACACAGTGACTTCCACTTCACTCGCCAAAATCCGCACTTCGTTAAAGTACTCCGACAGCCGCACACCTTAAGTACCACGCGAACTTTCATTTCCCGAAGGACGCGAGTTCAAATCCCCCTTCGGTGGAACTTTTTTCATCTTTTCACATATACTATTCTCGCTCCCAAAAATTCAAAAAATTACCAATTTTCTAAAAAATTCTAAATCAAATTCTAAATTACCCTAAATCTCACTTTCAAAATTCTCAAGTAATTTTCCGCCATAAATTCCACAAATCCTAAATCCTCCTCCCAAATTGCCGCAAAATAATCCCAAAATCGTCACATCTCTTCCGATTTTCTGGTACCCATTCCGGAACCAGAAATTTCTTCATCATTGTTTCGGCCCGCTCATTACGATTGCGTAATGTCGCGTAAGTGCCGGAACTGGAATACCTGCTGGTAAAACAGTTCTTGCGCGAGGATGCTCGCGACGTCGAGGGTGTCCAGGGTGGCGACTGGTGGCGCTGACAGAGCCGACGGTCGGGACATGGCACGTATCGTTGTTCGGGCGCGGGTGACGGGGGAGTCGCGGGCGCGTCGTTGTGTTTTTCGTGTTCGTGTTCGGGGTCGGGGGAGGGGGGGGGGGTGTCGTCCGCGGTGTCT